>JADDOH010018686.1:0-36583 GCA_016648135.1 Agrypnia vestita
AGGGCATTAACAATCTCTCGAGATTGAATTGAGTATTTAAGATTATCAAAATATGTATGTTTGAGTGCATCTATCAATGAATGGATGAAGGTTCCTCATGTGAGTACTTTTTTACAAATATCTAAAAGTTTTATTTTTATTTTTTTAACAACATTTATTACATAATTGTGTTATACATAGTATCTCTCCATTTAACCGGTCGGGTGCTGGAGCGCAGATCTGGGCAAAAACTTTTGTACCCCTATGTGCCGGAGCGCAGATCTGCGCTCCCTAGACACGTATGCAAATTCGGCCTTTTTTACCTGCGTTTATGGGTTTTTAAAGCTTTTTATTGGTTGTATCTCGAGTTTTTGAATGAATGAATGTGTTCTATTTGTCAAGTAACCTCATTTGCCGCGAAAACCGGACAAAAAATCATTCCAATTGTCATCTTCGAATCGCGTATTGTGTTATTTATGTGTTAAAAAGTTTTTTTTTGATAAAAAAGTGTTTAAATGAACTATATTTATATTCTTTAATATATATAGAGAGAAAATATTGAAATACAATATCTTAATGTTATTGCTTCCATGGTTTTATTCACTACTTATTTTCATAATTAATGAATAAGTAATTATTGTACAAGTAATTATTGAAATATAAGTAATTGTTGAAGTCTGTATATTGAGAAACCAGAAACTGCATTTTGTTACTCATATAATTTTAAATTATGGTCCATTATCTTCGGCCGCAATGTGTGCGAGTTTTTTCCTTTTCGTGCTTTTGTGTTTATGTTGTCTTTTCCCCACGGGGGTGGATGATCTCTCCGCATCAATCAGATGCACCGGGTGATTTTATTTATCTGTGTTTCTTGCCTTTGTCATATTATTGTGTACATTTTTTTCTAAATAAAGACGCTTGGACAGTGAAGGGTTTGGGCTGCCGACTCTCCAGGTCGCAGGAGTGCGTGTTGCCCTGGTTGCGGCTTGGCGAGGAGGCTGCGTTTAGCATTAAAATAATCTCAACTAGGCGGCGAACGTGCTGGGCCGATATGGACGCTCTGCGCACAATACTGCCCAGGGTTTGTGGTGGGTCCCCTTCACTGTTTAATTTGTTTTTTTAGCCGTGAGTTAGAACGAAATTACGGACGTTACACGAAGTTACGGGGACAGACAGATAGAAAACAAAATTATTATGCTTGATATATTATTTATAGTAAATCACACGTTACGATTTACAAAAAATCGCGTTAGTTCGCAGATTACAATAAAACTCTTCCAACAAGTCGGGCAGGTATAAGATGCGAAACTTTTAGCGGTACTTTCCTCCGCTAACGGTCGAGTTAATGAATTATTCAACCCTGAATTGAAATCTTCCGATTCGGGGGCGCTACCTTGGAATGCGATCGCGTGACGTCGTTTCGTTTAATCGCCGGCCAAAGTAAACCCGCCCACGCAAGAAATCCGACCCAGAAGCTCAAACTTCACTGTCAATACCATTCTCAATCGTGCGAAGCGTCTTGTGATTCGTTCCCCGGTGTTCTCACCCTTAAAAGTGTGTCCACAGCCGGGTACACGTTGTGATTGTCCCTTTTCACTTTAAGCCGTTCGCGCAAATCCATCAATCCTCGAGGTGTTTATTTAGGTAGATTTCGATAGAGGCACAGAGCACAAAAATTTACAGAGACGAACTAAACCAACACTTTGGGAAAGGGGGTTGGACCACAGCGGAAGAACGCCCCCCATAAGCACGTTTAAAGCAACTGATACACATGCTTATTACTGGCACGTGAGCATGCGCAGTATCGACCTTCTTTAGGCCTCGCTTATTAGTGGCATGTGTGTACGCACATTGCTAGTATTGAGCATGCCACTGTCATTCACCATGAGAAGGGGTATCTTTGGAGCATGGGTGAATAGGCTTGCTTATTATGAGCATGCTTATGTCATTCGCGGGCTTCGCGGCTAGTATTATCAATGCGATCTTGTCAGTCCGCGACAGATGAAACAAATATGGTGCGTTGGGGAGATGATAAAACATTACTTTTCGTGACTTATTATAGGAATCAAGTATGTCTGTGGAATACTCGGTCACCGTTGTGTAAAAATAATATAGCGAGAAATAATGTCTATGAAACTTTATTAAAAGGCATGAATGATTCAAATCTTACAATAAAAATTATAAAAATTAAATTAAAAAATGTGCGGATGGAAACTCGGGAACTGTTTGGATTTATTGGTACACTTGAATTTTCTATTTCAGTTTGCAAAGTTTCTATTTTGAACCAGAGCGTCTCTATTCTATGACAAGAGCATGCCACTAATAAGCGTGTGTGTTTGATTATTAGCTTTGAGCATGCTAATAATGAGCAAGTGTGTACAGTTGTTAGGGCATGCTTATTAGTGGCATGTTGATTAGCATGCCACTAATAAGCATGTGTATCCGATTGTTTGATCACGAGTAAGAGTAATAGTTAAGAAAAATTCATAGCTTATAAAGAAAGGCCTTTGAATCGTGCCATATGCCAGTGACGATGTATGAATTCGAGACGGAGATGTCCCTTACAAAGAAAAGCTGGAATGCACACAACGATCTCTTAAGAGATCCATGCTTGGCGTAAGCCTAAGAGATTAGAGAATTGAAATGATGAATTCAGGCGCAGAACTATAGTGGATATCATATCAACTTGAGTCCCAACGGAAAATATCCGATCTCGTTGTGCTACATAAGATTCTCAGCGGAGCTATTGATTCTCTCTCTCTATCTGATATAAATTTGCATGTTAAACCCCGTATAAGAAACCCGGAGTTCTTTAGAATAAGCCAGCACACCAATAATGCCGGTCACTTTTCTCCCATCACAAGGTTGTGTCGCACATATAATTTGCATTGTGCTGACCCTAACATTGATGCTGATATTCTTGCAGATACCTTATCTTCGTTCAAAAACTCACTTATACACAACATCCATTTTCTAAACGATGACCTGAACCTATAGATCCATTAAATGAATTATTTATTAAATACTAATCGCACTACATTCAAACACTAAATATACAATACACATAAATTTACATGTAAAATATACTTAAATGCAAATATAAATGTTACTAGAGCGTGCCGAAGAGACTTGTAATTGGGATAATGGGCATAGTCTTCGCTATAATGTTTATTATCAGAGTATCAAGTACCTATTATCCTGTTAGTGTCTCTAATAAATAAAAAAAAGGTCAAGTAGCGAAGCTAAAATAGCAATGGGCAGGGCGTGTTGCAAGGCAGGATGCCACAAGAAGGACTCCCAGAGTTTTGAAGTGCAGACCTTGGGAGAATTAAAGAGGCGTTGGAAGACCTCAAAAGAGTTGGGCCAACGATATAGCCGCTGTGTGGGGAAAGCAATGACTACAACTAGCAAACAACAATGAAGGATGGAAGGGTATGGAAGAGGCCTTCATCAAGCAGTGGAGAGATGAAAGAAGAAGAATATTACCATTACTAACGAATAAATAACTGGCCCTAAGACACATTTATGCAGCAGTTAATTTTTTATTCTTGCATAATTAAATCCCTAAGTAAACAAAATGTAGATATTTTTTACAATAAACATTGCCTTTTTGTTTAATTTTAAAATTTCCTTCTAAACAAAATCTCTAAAAAAGTGAGAATGTTTACGTGTTATAAAGTGCGACTTATTTACTAAAACATACTTTTGAAGACTATTAGTTTGACCTTTTCAGAATTGTTTTAAAATTTAGGAGCTCGTAGTAATTTATTTAAAGAAGTCAAAGGCGAGTCAAAGAACAAGCCGTGGCACCAAGTGTTTACCAAGAAATTTATGTAAGTTCATGTCTATGTGTTTTGGTGGTCTGTGGATAGAAATGATCCTATTGCAGAGGTGATCACGATACGTGGGGAAAAATATCTTCTCCTCTGACTAATACTCGAGGGCAAGACTTAAGGAAGAAGAAGTTGGAAGAGGGCAAATGTCCTGGCTGCGCAGCATCAGGGAGTGGACCGGAATGAGACAGGAGGAGGATTTGTTCCGGGCAGCACAGGACAGAGATTTCCGCAGAAGTGATCGCCAAAGTCGGGGGGACCTGACAAGGCACAGAAAGAGGAAGAGGGTATCATGACGCAACGACAGGAAAATTTCCTTTCACTTTTTACACGATTATATTTAGCTTCACTTATATGTCCGCCACAAATGTTTTGGTCAATTTTTGACCCACTTCCCGACCAACAATCGCTCTGAAATATGGCAGAGAGACGTATTACGGATGACAATACAACAATCGTTCATTAATTTTACAAAATCAGCTAAATTATTTTAAAACAATATTTAAAATGCCGACGCGTTATATTGGATATCGTACATGCAGGTGACATCTGTCGGTATTTATTATTTCGAAAGTGACGTTTAAGTTTTGAGGTAAGGTTTATTACAAGATTTAATAATATATTTGAAGACTAAAAATATAAAGTAATGATATATTAATAAAATAAAAACACTATTTTATTAAAAATTATCAAAAAGGAGAAAATACATATTTTGACGAGAATCGTTAGGTCCATAATTTTTCTAAAGAAATGAGGTGAATATATATATTTTTTTAAATGAAGAGAAACTTCATGAATTATTTATATTATATATATATATATATATATATATTTTTTTTTTAAATTTATTTATTTAATGTTCATGGAAGACCAATAGCACAAAACGTGGAAAAAAATTCAGCACTCAAAATTTTTCTTAATCTTGTGTGGCTGCACTCGAACAGTTCAATATCCAATAATCTTATCAATTTATTGAATGCATCGCATACCCTCAAGAAATATGAATTCCGACGATAGTTGGATGAGGTAAAATCAATGTGAAAGACTGGGTTGTATCTACGAGATCTACAGGGAACATGGAATTTTAGTCTATTTAATAGTTCAGTCGACGTTGCCTGATACAATTTTTAGTAGGTACATCAAATCACCTATTTTGCGACGTTTGTATAATGGTAGGATGTGATATTTTTCGCATGAACTGTCATAATCGTCAGAAACGCAATTGAATTTGAAGTTGAGAAAGCGAATATTTTTTTTGAATTTTTGTATATATTATATATAATATATATATATATTATATATATATTATATATATATATATATATATATATATATATATATATATATTACCACCATTATCCACGGTAGGACAGTATTACAGTATTGGTGGGATGGCAAATTATAATGCACACATGTAATACATATGACTTATACCTACAACAAGGCTTGATGAACACATATTAATTTTGTGGCATTGTATAAATTCTGCATTTTATGTCATCAAATTTTTAATGTTTTGCATAACAAATAAATCACCATTAGTACATGATAAATTCTGAACTAATAATGGTGGGCGTTCACAGCACCGCCACGGACCATAGACACCATTATACAATAATTATCACCGAGTCATTTGTTTGTTGTATTGTTCTATAAGGAGAAAATGATGGATCAACCGATGTGTATCGTCAAATAATTCCATCAATTTAGTCTCTGCATATTGTGTCTCGCTCTATACATTAAACTGTTTACTGAGTTTCTTAATGTGAAACGTCACCCATTATAATACAAAAAATGATAAATCTGCTGGCAGCGCCACCTATTATAATTAATGGGCAACTTTACCCATTATAACACAACAAACTCTAAGCTTATAAGTATGAAATGTCAGGCAATATAAATCTATTTTCAAAATGACATTTTTCCAGCACTAAATATTCGTATATAATATGAGGAAGCTATCGAAAATTTGGAACGAAATTCATAGACGAGTTGCCTGCTGGTGTAGCGGTTTGATGGTTTGATGGTCGTTGGTTCGAGCCCCATTCCAGGATAGCAGCAAGTTAATCCTATTTTTAAATCAAATCAATATTGACGGTTTAACGGTTGACGGTGTAAGTGTGTTTAGTAAAGACGGCAAGGCTGAGTATGATATTGAAAGGATATCATTGCCTTGTCCACGGAGAGGCGGCCGTAGCAACATGCGTGAAGCGGCCGGGTTCAACTCCCATCCCCAGCCGTTTAGTATGGGTTTTTAGTCGCGAATTCGAAGGAAATTACGAACGTTACACGAAGTTACGGGAACAGGCAGACGGACGGACGGGCAGACAACGAAATTATTATGTTTGATTAAAATCCACTAGGATTAACGGGTCAAGCACAAGACATGAATGCCTTAATTGGTTGGAAGGGCAGGATTTAGTAAAGGGGGCGTGTCATACGCTTGACACGTGACTCACGCACGTGAATGGTCAGAAAAGGGCGAATCACGAGCCATCCGTCCCTGGGGATCAAACCCGGACCCTTTCTTACAGCGGCAATGAGTCCGTAACTATGCAATTCACTGTTGGTACATCGCAAAAAATTGTATCCGGCATTGTGTATTTGTATTACACCCGGTGTTCAAGAACTGGTCTATTTTAAGGATGTGAGTCTAAAATGAGAAAAAAATCTTTAGTTGAAATATCAATAGAATAACTTGGATTGATTACGAAAAATTCATTCGCTCCAATACAACTCAAACAAAATGATAAAACCTGGTACAAAAATTCTTCTAGCCTCGCAGACTTCTCGCCCCGGTATTCCTTTATTTATTACCGCTGGTATTGCTGCGCTGGTCACGCTGTGCTCGCTCTGTTACTAGTATCGCGTGTTGTGATATCACTGGCTGCGGTTCCATCGCTCGGATGTTGCACACATCATCGTCACGAATGACTGACTCTGCGTTGCGTAACGTTTAGATAATACAGCCTTTATAGATCTTTCGAGACTCTTTTGGAGCTTTCTAGATACTAGGACAGTTTCGAAGACGATTCCAGAATGGTGCGCGTGCGTAATGTTACGGAATTTTCGAGAGAATTCGGTCGTATTATTGTCAATATTCAGTAGGTTCATCGTTACATTGCCTTGATTACACCTGGGAGAATTATCTCATCGTGTCTCGTTCTGTGGACACGGATAATAAATAACACGGCTATTCTCACAATTTCTGCTGGTTACATCACGACTACCGGCAAATATCACGACTTATTTCCGTATCCGGGCAGCGCTGCTTGGCAAGCCCCAAAGGTCGGCGCCGCGCCTTGCGTGGGGGAGGAAGGGGTCTCTTGGAGGCCTCGCAGGGAGGAAGCGGTCTTTACGGGAACCAACAGTTTTAATAAGTTCACCGTTTATTCTCTGACCTACCCTATACCGCTACCTCCATCGCTATACTACCCCATAATCATAAAGGCAGCTATTTGACAAAATCACGTTTTGAGATACTAGTCCTTTTTTTATAAACAAATTTTGCGTAACAAAAGAAAAAACAATTTCTAATTCAGAATATTTTGAATTTGTCCAATTTTTTCAAGAACACGGTACTGGATTTTATGGAGGGACATCATTAATCCTCCTAGATGTCTCAAAAAAAGACTTTTTTGGGTGTTCATAGGGCTTACGACCTATCGTACGGCTGACTTAAGTGATCACTTTACCCGGTGTAATGTTCACCATTCAACCCATGAAAGAATACCACATCTATCAAAATTTTGGAGTTATTTAAGTTTTACAACCCGTTTCGCATGTGTGTTGTAATTATCACTAGCGCAACTATTTTTCATTCCGCTAATAAAATACAGATGTCAGTAATTTCGATGATAATGTATTTTAAAATGAATTTTTTAATAACTTTATTATTTTACAAAACATGATGAATTAATTGAAATACACTGCAATTAATTAAAGTATATATATCTATTGTCTTATTGCTTAGAATTAATACATTTTTGGTGAAAAATTTAAATACAATGTGACGTTTTTGCACTACAATAAATTTTATATTGGTTTACGCTTTATGTGAAAATTTTCAGCATGTTATAGAACATTATCCCAAATTTTACTCATTTTGTGATTTTTTGCAAATAAATTGCTTTAGGCTTATGAGGTCAGTATACAAAGACGATTAAACGGATCTGGAGCGATTAATCTTGAACATGGGTGGATTTGGATTTGGATGTCCAAATTTTCAATACTGGGGTGAAGCGTCGCAAGGGTCAATATTTTACGTAAAAATTCAAACGTTAGCCTTCCGTTCGTGAGAAAAATTCAAGGTTAAATTCAAATAATTGTCAAAACCAAAGCTTAATGGGTCAAAAATTCGCAGGTATATTCACAAACACGGTAGACATAAAACACACAATATTTTTCTGTCGCACCTGCAAATTTGTTCAAGTATTTCACTTGAAAAAAACAAACAGATGGAATTCGATCATGGGTGAAATCGGTTAACGTTACATTGTGTAAAGTGATCACTTAAGCCAACCAATGATAGGTAGATAGCACTGTAAATGCCCAAAAACCATGCATACTTTCTCATATAAATAACTTCGACTCAGTGAGACATCTTTTATTTATCTTAATTAAGTTATCTATACTAATATGTAAAGGGGTAAAGTTTGTAAGTTTAGATGTAGGAGGTAATCTCAGAAACTACTCATCCGATTTCAAAAATTTTTTCACCAATATTTAGAATGGACATATATTATCCTGTTAAATAACAAAATGTTAAATAATAATAAAAGAGCTTTTAATGGTAACCTATTTTATAATTAAAGTCGACGAAAAAACAGTTGAGCGAATGCGTTTCTTACGAACGCTGCCTTTACAGTAAGAGATAAATGAATGCTTTCTACATAGAAGTTGTAGAACTCAAAAAGACCTATTAAAAAGTTCGGGACGACATATGTATATCTGTGTGTTAAGATTAATTCACAAATTGATAAAATATTAATAAAATACATATTTAAAATTAATTTTAATGTGTCGGGGGTAATTCAAGTATATAAGGTTAAATTCTTATCAAAATAAATTTGCTTATCGTCGAGCGAAGCGTTTTTTATAAATGCTGCCTTAACAGTAAGAGATATTTAAATAATTTGTATAGGGAATTTGTAGAACTCAAAACGTTCTTTTAAAAAGTTTAAGACGACATATATTTATATGTTAAGGTTAATACACGAATTGATAAAATATGACTAAAAGTTACCCTTGCGAAGCCGCGCGGGTAAGCTAGTTAATTAAGTTATATTAGTTAGTTTGGTTTTGTTAATATTTATTAATTGTGTAGTAGAACTTTCTAATTGATGAATCCAATTCGTTTTACGTATTACGTTACGTTGTAACTTTCTGATAAGGAGCTTAATGATTAATAGTTGTCGTCGTGCTTTAAGCTTTGTTCTAAAATATTTAAGCATATTTAAAAAAAGTATACAAGCTTTGATTAATAGACATTTCATATACATTACGCTAGCGGTTTCGGTTTGATTAATTAGACAGCATTAACACAAGCCATCACGGAACGCCGTGATTATAATTGCTAGATCAATTCATTCGTGGTCTATTTCTGTCGGCGAGGTGGATACAGGTGTGTGTAGGTTTTTTCCGATTAATTATTTACCCGCGTAGCACTCCCTTTGTAACCCTTAACCCGCTGACAGTTAATAATCCACACCATCGGAAGCGTCCATTTATTCAGCTAATAATGAAAGCGATGATTCATCATCGTTTTCTCTACTGCAATTTTGTGTGATCTGACGATTGACAATGATCCAACAGGCGAAATTAAAATAATATTATTAAACATACAAATAAGTAAAAAGTCTTCTTCATTCAATTTTGAATAGAAAATATTATTTACACTATGGGTGAAATGTCAAGGGTTACCGAGATAAAGGACATCAAAGTTTGCATTTTTTATTCAATATTTCATACTTATTTTCTGTAAAACGCTGGACTATCACCACAGTAACTTAAATTGAATATTAAAAAAATATTTGAAGTTAAATGAAATTACAAAAAACTTTACAGAAATCTATAAAAAAATATATTTTAAGGTTTTTGTCATTAATATGATATACCAGCTGTAACCAAATAAAATAGTAATAACGACTTTTATCAAAATACTTGAACACATTTAATATATTTCCTAGCGGAAGACCTCGACCCAGAAACCGAAGTCAAATGCAGAATTGAAGCATCGCGAGCTGCTTTTAACAAAATGAGACAGATATTCTGCGATGACAATCTTAACCTGAAACTTCGACAGCGACTGGTCAAATGTTATATATGGTCAGTCCTGCTGTACGGAGTGGAATCGTGGACCCTCAAAGTGAGTAGCATGAACCTGCTGGAGGCGTTCGAAATGTGGATACATCGGAGAATGCTCCGGATACCCTGGACGGATATGGTCAGCAACACAAGAGTTCTTCAAAGAGTGAATAGAGAGTTGCTGACAAATATCAAAATCCGGAAGGTATCGTATTTGGGTCATGTGCTCAGAGGAGAAAAATATGAATTGCTCCACCTGATTCTTATGGGCAAGATAGAGGGTCGTAGAGGTGTTGGAAGGAGACAAATTTCCTGGCTCCGCAATATACGCGACTGGACGGGCATGGATGGAGAGCTGTTTCGTGCTGCCCAGGACAGGGACGCTTTCTCTCGGGTGATGGTCAACGTTGGGGGGACCTGACATGACACCAAAAGAAGAAGAAGAAGAAGAATATATTTCCCCTGCCGGCAGTTAATGACATCTACTATTTTAAACCCTGGCCATTGTGGCGATTGTGCATGCGTTAAACTAACGCGGCAACATAATTAAATAATTAATATTATATATAAAATAGACATCAAAATAAAACCAAAAATTAGGGTGATATCCTAACCGCTACACCACACAGGAGATGCCATCTTGATTACGGAGAAAATGTATATTAAGCGCTTAGAATTAAAAAAAATATATATATAATGTGCTCTCTATAATATAATTATGTCCAAATGATTCGCGTCTTTGCTAAGTTCTATAAGTAGTCCATTTTTGAAGGGTCCCGCACCGATGGTGATGGCAACTTCCGTAGGTCTCCGCGTTCGTGTTTGCTCGCCCGGGGTTCAGGCCCCATCTCCGGCCGTCTAATTTCGTTTTTTTAACCGTGAATTCGAACGAAATCGGACGTTACACGAAGTTACGCGGACAGACAGATAGACGGACGGACAGATGGACAGACAAGGTCAGGAATCGAGAAAAAAATGCAAACAATAAACCTCTTCTTATCCTGACAGACAAGTGAAGGCAATGAAAAGCGTGTAAAAAAACATTAAATTCAAATTGAAATAAATTTATTGATTTTTTAGAATGTTGAAAAGCAATGCTATATATACATCAGACCAAAATTGACTTCGTAGAAGACGAAATAATGATATTTTATTTGTCGACAAAATCATTTTATTTTATTTTATTCTAGGAAAAGCTCCAAATTCCACGAAATGCCGCCCATAATGCTCGTAAAATACAAGCCCGAAGCAATTTTCTCGAGAAGAAGTCGAAGTTGTTCTCCATTTTCATGTGAATCTTTTGTAATTATAATTTATTATTGTCAGCCATCGGTCCGTATAAAAAATACGTTTCATAAACCCACAGCGTGGTTATAAATAAGTCAATCGTAAATCAATAAAATACAGGGTGGGCGCCCGGTACTTAAAACCCCACCCTGCCGCGCTGTATGTGAAGCATCCCTTAATATTTTTATATTGTATTTCGATTTCGGGTAGGCTTCGATGGAGGCACCGCTGATTTCCCTAAAACGACATGATTAGTATAAAGTTTATTTATTGACAGGAATGTAATTTTTTTTTATTTTAAGGTTTATTTAACAAATAGTGTTAAAAGGTTTTTCAGAAGATAAGTAAAAAATATTGAAAAAAGTAACCCATAAAAACCAAGTTTTTATTATACTCCCTTTCTTTGTAAAATATAACAACAATTGAAGACGAATTAAAACATATAACATAACACTAAACTTACAGTAATTTAATATATTTCTAAAATGTCAGATGTTTTGAGCTTTGATAAGACACTTCATGCATTCTAAAAACATTTGTCAGTCAATTTAGATTTTCGACATTCGTAGTGAAGTACCTATTATGTATACCGACGGAGTAATTCAAATTTAGAAAATATTCCGCGACGTTATCGGGCCGCCGTCGCTAGTAATCAAACTTTTCTAATGATTCCAATTTGAAAAAAACAATAAAATTTCTAAAAATCCGAAATTATACTATAATTATTAATTTTCTTTAACGAAAATTTGATAGATCTTCTTGATCGTCGCCACGAGTCTACTTGCCAAGTTTCAGCTCGATTAGATCACGGGAAAACGGTTAAAAATCGATCCAAAGTTTTTTCGACGGCAAGCAAGCAGACGCCACGAGTTAAAAGAAAGGAAGTAAAAAAAGCCGTCTTTGAAGTAGCTTATTAGGACTATCAAGCTATCAATAATAATAGCCAAATAATAAATATGCAAATAAATTTATCTAATAGTCCGATTTTAACCCCTCCCCTTTCCTTCCCCCCCCACCTAGTTGACATTCTGTCCCCTTGATTATCTTTCCTATGTAAATATCTGTATTTATTTACATAGAAATATTTATTTACATGTATTTAGTCTGTATTATATTGTACTGATGAAGACTGAGACCAACCGAAACTAGTTAATAGGAAGAAAATATTATAAGACATACAGGGTGTCTTATAGCTAGAAGCAAAAACTTTACGGGTGGATATCCGCTTTAATAATGATTTGAAAATGTTCAAGCAACCATGACCTAATGTCAATAGTTATGGAGATTTTTTTTTTCAAGATTTTTGACTTATTTTTTGCAAAAAGTTGAACTATCAATACAGTAACTTTTATCAATTATGAAAAATTCATCCACTTTAACACACCACAAATAAAATGATAATAATTTTGTAAAAACTTAAGGTTTTCATATATATTTTTTTAATATTGTTTTTTTTTCATTTTATTCGAATTATATTAAAGCGAATGAATTTTCACAATCGGTATTAATTAATGTAATGATAATTCAACCTTTTTTGCAAAAAAGTCAAAAATATTAAATAAAAAAATGCAAACTTTGATATTGCATATCTCCATAACTATGATATTAGGTCATGGTTGCTTGAACATTTTAGACTCAATATGAAGATTCCACCTGTAAAGTCTTTGCTACTAGCAGAGACACCCTGTATATTTTGACTTGGCAGCCGTAAGCACTAAAGTCGAGAAAATAATGCTAAAAATTGGTTACACGAGAATATACATATTTTATGTATGTCTTTCCAAGTCTTTTGACTTTTACGTCAATCAAATGTACTTTGTGTCAATGTACCTACTTAGTTGGAGCAACAAGAAATTCCCAACCATGTATTCTCGAAAAATGGTTGTCATGACAAAATTTCGTTTTAAGCTTAAACTGACTTATGTGCTTATGTCTGACGACAAGATAAAAAAATGATATTTCATTAGCAAGTTGTTTTTTAAGATTTTTTTTCTCTCACTTTTCACTGTTATAATTTAATAATTATTCAAAAATTAATATCTGTATAATTTGTAAAATATTAAAATACTAAAAGAATATGAAAAAAAAACTAAACAAACTAACCCATAAAAGCCAAGTTTTTATTATACTCCCTTTTTCATTTACTATTTGAAACAAATTTAAGGCGTTGGGCTTGAGTCGGGCGACGCTACGAAAGGGAGTAATAAAAAATATCGACAAATCCAAAATTATACTATAATTATTAATTTTTTTAAACGAAAATTTGTGAAATCATTTTTATTGTCGCCACGAGTCTGCCTGCAAAGTTTCAGCTCAGTTGGATCACGGGAAAAGAGTAAAAAATCGATACAAAGTTTTTTCGACAGAAGCAAGCAAACGCTACGAGTTAAAAAACGGGGAATAGCAGCTTTAACCCGTCAAAAATGACAATGTTTCATATTTGAATTATACCTAGCGGTATACAAATTAAAACATATAATTCTCTTCCATAAAAATATTTTAGTTATAAATTTTTTAATATAAAATATTGTCACGGGTTTGTGGCAGTGCGAGGTAAAAAATAAAACACAAAAAAATTTTAACTTTTGTTTATTACACAAAGTGACTGGACACGAATTAAATCGAAGCAACGTTCTTAAATTCACACTAATAATAATGTTTACAGAATATTTCACACGGGGTCGCACTAATTCACGTCACTAAAATCTTCGCTGTACTTTTTGTCTATCGCCAGGTCGTTTTGTTAAATTTCGCGCGTAAGTACTCATTCGCGCCGGATGACTGTCGCTTGTTTTTCGTCAATTCACACGGTTCGGTTTTATCTGTGTAATCGCAGAAATGTCTAGCTCGCCGCGAGCACTTGCTTCGTTTTATACAAAAGTGTTGCTTTTGCAACGAAAACGTTCGACCAGTTTCTCCATATTTCTAGTGTTTTATAGTTTTTTCGAGAATAGGGTAGTTGTTCGCTAGATTTACGAAGCTGTTTGAGAGACTTCGACAATGCTTAGTAACCATTGTTTTAGACTCCCGTGACAATTTGTTAGAAATTTTTATTTTTAATTTGCTTCTGTTTTTCACAAAATGTCAATAAAATTTAAATATTACAACGAATAATAATGCGAAATCGTGGTTTATGTAATGCGCAGTGCGTTAGCGTATAAACGGCGCCATCTGGTAGCGTTACTGACGGACATTGTTACAAATAAAATTATGTATCTATCGTGAATTTCTCTGCTGTTGTCTGAAATCAATGAGTAGGTAATATTATTATATCAGAGTTCTTTAATCAAATGTTTATTAATTAATAAAATAAAAACCCATTTAAATTTTTTCCGGAAAAGCTTACTCTCCATGGGAAAATGAAGACTATTTTTTGATATCTATTACCACGATGGACCATTTCGCGAATCTTGCATCATTTATCAACTTTTATCTCGTAAAAGTTTTCGGCGATTTGATAACAATAAAACATTCAGTATGTCTTGAATTATTTTCTATCGATAGCACAAAATAGCAAATCGATTGTTGGCAAAGTATTCTTCTTTATATATCTCCTCTTTTGACAACATAATAGTTTTAATGATTATGGATCGAAAAACTTTAACCAACATATTATGAAATTAAAACACTTGTTTTTTAGTTTGACATTTTAATTTTTGTTATCTTCTTTTTTAAATTTTTTAATTGAAACGGAAGTTGCATGCGTGTAGCGTGCTTATTAGCGCATAGCGGGAAACAGCATGTAGCGGGAAGAAGCATGTAGCGAAAATGCGAGATCACGAAATGCACTTTAAATTAGTGTTCCAGTAATATCTAAATATAATAATTTCGTTCGTATTAAAAAAAAAACTAAATTACAATTTGTCCAAGTGCTGTCATGGAATTTATTGGCTGATACATTAGGGAAGGACAAATTCTAGTGATACGTATGTGCTTACAATGTAATTCAGAACGTGGGTACTGTATTTAATGTTTTTTTAAAATTATTTTTTATCCGTTGATGGAGAACTGTCATTGATGGAAATTCTAGTTGTGTTGTGTACCTTGAGTTGGAACACAGCAGGACGGAATAACAGACAGCTAGAACAAATTTCACAATCCTTTCACAGCATTTACCGAGAGAAACTCTCAATTAATATTAGAATAAAAGTGTCTTACAGAAACATTCCCCGGTGCAAATGATAGTTCCTTTTTAGACCGTTGCCCATCTGGGTCGCCGGTTGATCTTTGTAAATTCGAAAGCGAGAAGGGTGCGGAGGCGTTACGGATAGGAGGGGGAGGGGGGGGGGCAAGAGGAGGGGAGGGAGAATTATAAATTGTTGAAGTTGCCGGAAGCCCGTAAAGCTGATTGGTGCTTTAATCGTGTTCGAGATTGTAAATGGCAGAGTAAATCGCCTTATAAAAGTGTACGTTACATTTTCGGAAAGATGATATTTTTTTAATGGGACGGAAAAATCAAAATATCACACCGCATTACGCTTTAAGCTTTCGATGCTTAATTTAAATTTGCATGATTTCCTTTTGTTTGAATATATATGTATTACTAAGGCTAAAATGATGAAATTTTTTTTTTAACTAGAAACATTCTTCTTCTTCTTTTATTAGATCGTTGGTCCAGCTCTCTCTCCATCTTTTTAGTGGTCTCCCTGGCGGTCGGCGCCCCTCTGGAATCCCGCACATCTGGGAAGTCTTGTCTGGTCCATTCTCTCGAAATGGTCTCTCCAGAAACGCCTTCTCTGCCTGCTCCATCGTACAATGCTACATCTTCTGATTTCCGCATCGGGTACTCTGTCTCTGAGGGTCTTGCCCACAATGGGTCTTAGAGTCTTAATCTCGGTAGTCCTGAGAAGGTGTTTAGTTCCCACTGTGTCGGCTCTTGCTTCGATACCATATGTCATGATAGGTCTCATGCATGTTTTATATATTCCGACTTTATTTTCCACTAGCTTACGCTTATTGGCCCATACAGTGTCTCTTAAGCATCCAGAGATAACTGCTGCTTTGTTTGTCTGCTCTTTGACTTCGTTATACAGATCGCTGTAGCTAGGTATCTCCACCCAAAGTACTTAAATTTCATAACCTGTTCCAAGGGTTTATTGCTCACGACCAGATTCCATTTTATGAAAACATTGATTTCATAAAGTGGAATATAAATTCTTGTAGAGTACTATAGGTCGACCATAATCCCTAGCTTTGTCCAGTAAGAAAAAAGCGGGGGAAAGTTGCCTGGCAAGCCCGTATTACAAGTCTCAATATGATATTCCAAATAAATATATATTTTTTAGTTTAAAAAAGATTACTTACCCACTAGAAAAACTTATTTTGTGTTCATTTTTTGCATCGTAACAACGCACATATTTATGCGCACATTCTTTTGAATGCGGTATAGCTATAATAGTGTTGATATTTATTACAAGCAGAATAATGCAACATTTTTTTATTCTGTGCTGATATGGAAAAGGGGGACAAATGCCGAAAAATGCGAAATGGAGTGAAATATGCCAATTGTTTTTTCTAATTTTTTTCTCTTTCGATTGGCATATCATTTTTTTATTCTTGTCCCCCTTTTCCACATCACCACATATAACCAGATTGTTTACAGTAGGTACAATCAATTATTGCAAAAAACTTTAAAATTTAGTGTTCACTTTTTAATACGCCGTCTATACGTTATAAATATATCTCTAATGACTCAGATAGTCCTGGTTTAGTTAATGTAGTATATAATCGTTGTATGTAGTCGTCGTAATGTAAATCGTATGTAAGTATGTAAAGTAAATGTAATAAAGAATGTAAAAATATTTTGTACTACAAATAGAGGAATTACACTTATCCTCTAATTGTTGAGTCACATACACTAATTATAGTTGAGAAATTAGGAAAGCAATATACATTTAAAATACACAATTATCTAAGTAACAAAGACGGTCACTAACGCTACCAGATGGCGCAATTAGTGATGAGGTATACCAAGCAATATAAATTTAAAATACAAATTATCTAAGTAACAATGACCGTCACTAACGCTACCAGATGGCGCAATTAGTGATGAGATATACCAAGCAATATAAATTTAAAATACAAATTATCTAAGTAACAATGACCGTCACTAACGCTACCAGATGGTGCAATTAGTTATGAGGTAGGTATACCTTATTAAATTTGATCCTAAAAAAAACCCACAATTATCTGTAACAACGTCCGTCACTAACGCTATTTACAATAATAATGAGGTATAAAAGCTAAAAAAGAGCACATTTCTTTATGTAACAAACTCAGTCCAACAAACGATAGATTGCGCTCTTCTCACCGAACAAGTACGTCATTTTTGAGGGTTAGTAATATTAGAAATTGAAAGAATGTACAGTTGCCGGCAAACTTCATGAAATTCTTTGGCTAAGTGGGGGAATGCGCAGAAGACGAAATTTGGGTCTCGTTGGTAGAAAAGTAGATGCGCAAACGTCCCCCCACTACGCCGCAAAATTTCAAGATGTTTGCCGGCTACTGTACGACTTATAATTCACCGCACAAGTGCAGAGTGCGTAGATTCAAGGTCGCCGAAGTCGAGGCGTGCCAAGAGGAGCATTAGAAAATGATTTAAAAAATAACGTAATTTGTCGTTTCAGCGACACGCGTGCGGACTGGCTGAGATCATTTAAAATTCTGCTTTTGAATAATTCAGTAGCAGGCACTAACCCGATAATCTTTAAGATTAAAATCTTTGTTTATTGGGTGAGCTATAGCAACTGGAAGTTGGAATTGTAGATAAATTTTTAAACGAATTACATTTTTCTACTGCGTTCTTCTCGAAACTCCCGTTTCTCCAAAACTAACACACCGATATCTTTCAGATTTTGCATACATCTAACAAATAACATTATCTATTTCGTGATAAAATCCGCCATTCGATAATAATATTATGAAATTTGATTTAGGATTTTTATGGAAAAGAAATTAAAATTATTTTCAAACTGATCGCATTTGCACAAAAAAATCTATGTCGTTTCGATACACATTACATCATAAACACAATTTAATTACACAATTTAACAAGAAAAATATTAACCTTTTGATTTCATTCAAACCATGGCGACGTGATGATATCAAAAAGCTGCGCACGTCACGGAGAAAGACCCTTGCGGGACAGCCATTTTGGAATTTTCAAAATAATTTAGTTATGAAAAATATTAACCAATGTATGCCATCAACAATGATAATAAAACAAATTTTATAAGTGCAATAGTACTCTCTTGAATGTACTCTCTCAAGGATAATTTAAAAGCAGGAACGCTAATCTCACACGAATTATGCTTACTACTCTATCAGTCTATTTGTCTAGTGAAAATCAAATATATTTAATTTAATTTCTAAACGAAACGATTCGCAGATTAAACTTTGAACGGAGAGAACTTTGTAACAATTATAATCAATATATATATATATATATAAAGAAACCCGTGTTTCCCTATCCGGGAAGTTTTCTCCACAACCAGCCACAACCACCCACCGGTGGTTATGGTGGTGGATAGCCCTTGGTGTCACATCGAAAATATGCGAGTTTGGTGGGGGTGGCTTAGCGTGGGTGGGAGTGGGTGCCGAAAATGTGCTTTCTAGCACATTGTTTTGTTATGGGAAGGCCGCAAATGCTTCAGATTGTTTCAAAATAGGCGCGACGACTGTGTTAGTGAGTCTAGAAGGTTTCGGAAAAATCTGCTCTAGAAAGTTCTGGAAGGAGAAGGTTCTAGAAAAATCCCGAAAATTCTATAAGGTTTCAAACCGAGTGGCGGATTGTGTCTGTGTGTCCAGAAGGTTCCTGTACATTCGATAAATTTCTTGAATGTTCTGGAAGAAAAATGTTCTAGAAGGTTCGCGAAAGTTCTATGGCGATCCAAACAGGTAAAAATCTACGCGTGCGAAGACGCGCGGGCACAGCTAGTTATTAATAAAAATCAATGTTGCCAAAATAATAACTAATGCCATTTCACGATATTCAAATGGTAACATTACACTGACGTAAAGGTCTACGTCCTCAGTCTATTTTTGAGCATTTGAAATATCACGTCATTATTATTTTCGTAAGGTATAAAGACCTTTCTCTCCAGAGCGAATTAAAGTAAACGTGTCAGAATATTATATACATTTTATGTAAAACTCAAAGCCGGACGAGAGCCGAGATCGATTTCGTTTATTGGAAAAGTGAAAATAAACCATTGTAAAGATTACAATAGTACTTTGGCTTCATTACCGTAACGCGATATTGCAAAATAACTAAAATACAATTCGAATATCGTTTAAAATTCCGCCAATTTAAAACTGACAATTTTGTTTTGTGGCGGTTGAGAGCCGTTGCGGATCTAGCGTTTATAATGATAAAACTGAAATTAACATTTCTCAATTATTGTAGTACAATTTGGAATTTAAAATTTACAATAAATTTTTACGTTTTTTGACGACTTTAAAACGCTTTAATTCGTATAAAGAAATATAATATATGATATTAAATAATATATGGGGTTATTTGAAAAACATTCATGACCTCATACGACTATATTCTTGCTTTTGTTATGAGTCGAAAATGTTTAAGCAACTTTGACAAAATATCAATAGTTATGGAGATATGCGACATCTAAGTTTGCATTTTTTTAAAATATTTCTTACTTTTTTTTGTAAAACGTAAGGCTACCATTACAGTAACTTATATAGAATATGCAAAAATTCATTCCCTTTAAGGCAAGTAAAATGAAAAAAACCTTCCAACATCAATTGGAATTTCTGCATGGTTTCTATCATTTTATTTAACTTGTATTGAAACAAATGAACTTTTCATACTCGATATAAGTTATTATAATGATTTTTTGTTAAAATTTTATTTAACTTGTATTGAAACGAATGAATTTTTCATACTCGATATAAGTTACTATAATTATAGTCCAACGTTTCACAAAAAATAAGTCATAAATATTGAAAAATAAGTGATAAATGGTCGAACTATTATTATTATTAACAAACTTTAGGTTCTTTAGTAACAAAGGTTCTTTTTGAGTTACATTCCTCAAATGTAGTCTAGTGTCATAGTTATTCTGATATAAATGAGTAATAAATACTGACATTTTCGAAAAAAAAACGCTGAAAAATGCCTTTGCTATGAATTTACAGCCTTAATATCAAACATAATAATTTCATTTAAGAATAAATTAAATACTATGTTTTAAACCACTTTATCGCTATATATTTGTCAATTTGTTTCGGTTGAACTCAACCTTCTTCAGGACAATTATAATATAGACAATTATAATATAGACAATTATAATATAGATAATTATAATATAGTTGACAAGTATATAGCGATAAAGTGGTTTAAAACATAGTATTTAATTTATTCTTAAATGTCTTATAATATCAAGCCAAAAAGTGTTTTCTTGCTTTGAAAAATTCATAATGATTTCGTTGATGTCCGTCCGTCTGTCTGTCTATTCCCGTACCTTCGTGTAAAGTCCGTAATTTCGTTTGAATTCACGGCTACAAAAAACAAATTAAACGGCCGGAGACGGGGGCTTGAACCCCGGGCCACCAAACCCGAATCGCATATTGCTACGGTCGCCTCTTCGTGGACCGCCAAAAGATATTATAGAAATATACTAAGTGTTTTATGACGGGTTACAGCTATTTAAAAATAATATAGCTCTTTCAATAAAAAGGATTGCACGAGGTAAGAAACAAATAGAATTCTACAATATCTACCGATTTTATTGCTGCAAAAATGTAACATTTTACGTCGAAGTAAAAACTTTTTGGTTTGACATTTCATTCGTCTAAAATGTAAATATCTTCGTTACCATCCACCGGAGTACTATTTATTGAATCCCGAAGAATCTTTGTTTACTCCGCAGGGAGAGAAGTTGTTTATACCTACTTCGAATACAAGGAGTCAACGTTCAATAGATCAAATTCAAATCCAAGTACTTTATTGACAAACGAGATGGAAAGATGAAATATTGCCTTCGAAATATATACGTGCAAAGCATAGAACAGAATTAGTGCTATGTCAAGTACTTATCGCGTTTTGTATGGAAAACAGATTGACTCAAATGACTGATGTATATCGAGCTTTAACGCTGTTTCTGGGACAAAATTTTATACGTAGACACGCATCACATTACAATTTTTAATGTAAATGTAATCATATTGTCACGTGTCGTGGCTGCAGGAGGAATTAAAGAAAACGCTGGGATTTAATACAGGATTTATTGAATACCGATTAATTAATTAAACTAACGTACAAGATCGCTTATCACTATTAAATGTAACGCTATTCCTTAAATTAAACTGTTTCCCAATTTATCACTCGTAAATAGACACTTAATTTTGCTTTAACTTAATTTAATTTATTCACTGTTCACTAGAATATTCCATCAATTTCCGCACTTATTAATTTCGCTTCGGTTTATCTCGCTACGTAAGAACTTTCTAGAATCACTGTCGAATTTCCGCTCGCTTGGCATCACTGGCTTCTCGCCGCTACCGCTCTCTTGGCCGGACTGACCCGCCACCCGCGGCTACGTTCCTCGTGTTTTGGAGATGTCTCTCGTAAGCCGTAGATTTGCCAGGCTGTTCTGGAAACTTTTTCAGTATTGTGATCATTTCAAACAACAGTCACCCGACATGAGTGCGCGATTCCCCTTAGCCTCGATACAGTATTGTCATTGAATCGTCGAGAGACTTCGATTCGAATTCTATTTCTTATTTTAGCTATCACAAACCAATTGTCACATTTGTACCACTTCAAAAAGAAATATTAATAATTTAACTACATCAATTGCATTTATCATCTACCTAGACATCGTATTATTGTATTAATATACATTTGTAAACATATGTAAACATCGATTATCACAATCACGCCAAAAAAGTATAACTTCTACCGCGCGTACACGAGTAGGTACATGTTCTCCCAATTTTTGGATATTGCTGCCTTTGCTTTTATATCCCACATTTAATCTCAACGCTGTAATACTTCAGTGTAAATAAGTAATCTGTAAGGTCGTATAATAATAATAAGACATTACTTGAATAATTCTGTGGAATTTAAATTATGCAGAGTTAGGTTGAGGAGTCAATGAAGTTAGAGAGTTCCAAGATCTACTATCTGTTGCTTAATTTGAATTTCGTTAGCCGACACGTGACAAGTAATGAAGAAATTATAATCACATCTAAATGTAACGTCTAGAAGAATTAAATTCACGATTTCGAGAGATGAGAATATTCAAGATTAATATAATTTCTTCTGAAACATTCCGTTCATCGGTATTGTTGTTTGCCATTATAATGTATACGTGTATAAGATATAAGATATGATGCAAATCTTATATATTTAGTTGAGATAAATCTTAACTTGAGAAAGGTGGAAGCCACAGGGTATAAAATTGTACACAGATGAACTAAACCCCTTCTTTAGGCGAGGGGACTGCACACAGCGGAAGCATGCGCCCCCTCGCGTACACATAAGAAACATTTACAATGCAGTTGAAGAATCCATTCTTGCATAGTTAAATACCTTAGTAAACGAAACGGATATTTTAATTTAATTTATTTTTAAATTAAAATATCGTTCCAAACTGAGGCGCTTCAAGTAAAAATGTGTTTTTGTAATAAAGCAGGACTTACATACTGATACATTATAGACGAACGTATTGGCACCAGATGTGGTGTCAAACAATGTACAAGTTAATTTGCGTTAGTTCTTGTCTATTCATTTCAGAGGTCTGAGGAAACAACACGTTTTATCCTACCTATAATATTTATTAAAAACTTTTTTCTCCGAACTCCGAACTCCGAGTTCGCATCTCTATTTTTATTTAAAAAAATGGTAGTATAAATACTGGTTTATGGGGATGACAAATTTCATCCAAAGATGGCGGAAGTAAAATATAATTCACATATGAAGCAAGTTGTGCAAGGTATATATATATAGAACTTCAAAATTGTTATTACATCATGCTTTACTATACTTTTGCTATTGCTTTTTACTTTATATAATTATTTTATTTTGTTGTACTTTTTATTATATTATGTCTTCTTTAAGCTTCTGATTTTGCTGTATACTTGCTTTTTTCTTTATATAATATTTATCTTTTAGTTTTATGCTACTGCTATGTATTTGCTTTCCACTTTATATAATTATATTTTCTTGTTTATATTTCATGGGCAATCACTATGTGTTGTTAAAAGTATTCTTTAATTTAATGTACACTTTACCCTTTTGTTTGAAAAAGCTCTGAAGGGCGTCAATTAATCGCCAGTTAGATGGCGGTAAAAAATTACGGAGGAATTTGTATTCCTCTAAGCCACGTCTTTTCTATTTTCTACACCTTTTGGATCCTGGATTGGACATTCCTGACTTACGCGAATTCCACGTCCCATCAAAATATTTGTTCCATCGATCGGTACTATGTGAAAACAAATAGTGAAAATTCCATCAAAGCACGTCGCACGTACGCACGGAGAAGAAAAGTTTATTCCCTCGAGATTTAGCGAGGTCGTTGTCCAAATTTGTGTCACAAATTTATTTCTAGAGGAAATGAAAATAAATAACTTCTTCAAAAAGAGCAAAATGATTTTGTGGTGACATTATTAATAAAATCAAACATTATATTTTAGAAGGAGTTAAAAAATTGATTTTTCAGACGTATTCTAGTCTATATTGTCACGTGTCATGGCTGCAGGATGAATTAATGAAAACGCTGGGATTTAATACAGGATTTATTGATTACTCAATAATTAATTATTCAAACGTACAAGGTCGTTTAACACTATTAAATGTAACGCTATTCCTTAAATAAAACTGTTTCGCAAATTTATCACTCGTAAATAGACACTTTATATTTGCTTTGACACTTTATTCACTAGAATATTCCATCAATTTCCGCACTTATTAATTTCGCTTCGATTTATTTCGCTGCGTAAGAACTTTCTAGAATCACTGTCGAATTACCGCTCGCTTGGCACCACTGGCTCGCCGCTACCGCTCGCTTGGCCGGCCTGGCCAGCAGCTCGCGGCTGGCTTCGCTTCTATTATTCCCACGTTTCCCACGTTTTCGAGAAGTCCCTCGCGTTTTCCAGACTTTTGGAGATGTTTCTCGATGTCTATCGTAAGCCGTAGATTATGCTAAGCCGTTCTGAAATCTTCGTTAGTATTGTGATCATTTCAAACAACTACGAATTGACATGAATGCGTGATTCTTTTTAGCCTCGTTACAATATGTTGAATAATTCGGAAGAATGTTAATTTTTTTATTTACTTATACAGTAGACACATAATAATGTTTTTTATAATAGATTAAATCTACGTTATTACATTTTAATGACATTATACTCCCCATAATATGAGTCAATAGCTCGAGCTTATGGGAGGAGTATTTACAAGCTAAATTAAAGTACAAAAGCAGAAACCATTTAGAAGTAGTAATTTTTATTACAAAAAAATCATTTGCGATACGTGGGCAAAATGTTACAATACATCGTTGTCCAAAATCGAGGATTCAACTTCCTTCTTAAACTGTTTTTAACTGTTTAAACTTAAACTGTATTTTAGAATGTTTCTTTCATGAAATTTGTTTGGCGACATCAATGTATTGTACCATTTAACTCCCAAGTATGTATGGTGCTGTTGCGCCATGGTGGTTCTTAATGTTGGTATCTTTATTTGCCCCTTTGTTCTATGTCTATTGCTTATACATTAAAAATAATATTGCTCAATACTCCACATTAAAAATATAGAAGTATCATTACCACCTGTGAGATCTATGTATACTGTTCCATCAGAAGAGACAACAGATGTCACTAGCATATAGGGATATGAAATGTACGGATGATTTCTATTTGGAACATACATATATATAACTTTAATAATTTCCATGTGTGGTTGTGATCACTTATGTCAGTTCTTACAGGTTGTAAGCACTGGGCTGGCAGAAAAGGAAATGAATAGTCGTCAACGCGAATACTTGTACAGCAAGACCTCGGTAGCTTATCAAGTCAACATTTATAAATTTTAATTAAATTACTTTGCATAAACCACTTAAATAATGACTCTACGTCAACCGGTTTCGATACCACCATATCTTCATTAGGACTGGGGTACAACTGACTATCCGTTACCTATCCTAGTAAACAAATCAATTCTGAATGGGGGCGTGGCTGCAGCTATGGTGGGGGTAATTGAGGGGTGGACGCGGAAATGGGAAATATATCTAGTAGCTGACTATTCATGAAGTTTATCTGATAATTAATAATGTTGGCTTTAGTGTTGAGGCTCTCTTTTATTTCTAGTATCTCTAAGTTATCTAATCCAAGGCCTATATTATTTATATGTAGAATTTCGATGCCGTTTTCCTTTTTAAAGGTGTGGTCTGTTTCTAAAAGATCCATCTTTACAGATTTTAACTGAATCTAAGGTTTGTCCTATCATTACGTATTTGTCTATTAAGACCTGTAGATCGGGTGTGACTTTTTAAGAATACTTCAAAAGTTACACGGAATCCAGGCGGTAGGAGGCAAATTAAACAATTAAAAGTAATTAAAGTTTATCAACAAAGTCACTGGACACGAATTTAAATGGAGCACTATTTTTTTATTCACAATAATTACGCAATAAGCCTCTGGAATACTGTAAATTCGTCTTTCCAGAATGTTCGCCATCTGTGGTCGCCATTATTCAGTATTGAACACTCGGTAGGTACTTTTTTAATTTATTGTCACTGGTCACTCGCCGCCGGTTTCTGTGTGATCGCTGAAACGTCAAAATAAAGTGATTCATCACAAACATTTTCGGGATCCCAAACGTTTCGCGAATATAGTAGTTTATTCTAGACCCTGACGTCTGATACGTCCTATCTTACGCAAAGATTCGTTACACAACTATACAATGACGAGAGTCTGAGGTTGTTCTCTCGCAGCAGGGAAAACCTTAATTAACAACCCCTGCCAACGGAGAGAAGCGTATTCTAGACCGAGAATGTGGTGACTTTCCCTCGCTGAATGATATTTACCAAGACCGCGGGGTATTGCGCATAAAGTCCTTCAAAAACCGCAACAGCATTTCAAACATCCTTTGCTGCATCAGAGGACACAAGTAGTATTTCTCTGCTTCTGATGTTCATCTGATTTCTTTACAATTTCATCTCGAGTAATAATAATTTTATTTTTATTTTATTTTTTAGAGACAAAATAGATATATTACTTATTGCAAACTCAACGCAATATCTCATTAACAAGTGTCTTTGCCATGCTCTAGCAAAATGAATATACGTTCAATGTGTGGCATTTCATACCACATTACATATACCACCAATCTAGGCCACACACACACACACACATACGTGGCAAGAATGCCGCATAAGCAAATCGAGATACAAGCAGGGTACACGGGCCGTCTACAGGTTAATGCACCGTCAGCAATTCCGACGATTCATCCACACACATAGCTACACATCAAGAAAGTTCTTTGTTCGGAAAACTGTATAAAAATAAGCTAACGTCCTATACGGGCATGTCAGTTTTCCCAAAACCCCCAGCATAGGCCGGAGGCTCTCGCCCTTCGAGTATCTATCATTGTCTATGTAATCGTACTTATGTATAACTTGTAACTGTTTTATCGAGATGATAAAATCATCAAGCATTCTACGACTTTGGAAAATCCCGTCACATGACCGTCACGTGACCGTCACGTGACCCTTAAAAGTAGTTTCTCCATATCCGTCACGCACATTATCCTCAACCAAAAACCCCCAAAAATGTATCGATGCAATGCGATAATTTACGAATTGGCTCATATTCTACACAGATGCAATTATAAGCGTAAGCAAGAGGCGAACAAGCAAACAAAATAAAGTTGGTAACAATTACTGACACAGAGCACCACCAACATTGCAAAATTTAGAATCAGTGTTGCGGTTGTTATGTATAACAAAATTATCATAAATAAAAATTGATATTGTGTATGCTAGGGGTTCAAATTGTGTGAGGGAGTCAAAAAAATGAGATGGGTTGTGGAACTATTACAATTTTTAGAAAAATTCAAATTTTTCTGAAATTTATCTGACATAAATTCGTTGAAACACATATAAAAAAAAACCGGAGTTCTTTAGAATAAGTCAGCATCCTAATCTGGGACAATTACACGCTGGACCCAGATGCTGCGAAATTTCCACCTCATCGTCTGTTTTCAATTCATGTAAGAAAACTATTTCATTAATGCACAGTCTTTTGATAATTTTTAACCTCCAACATTCCCTTAGTTATTTTTTTTTAAATAAAATTTTACTAATACAAAAACATATTTTATTTGAATAGGGTCTCTCATAGTTAGTAGCAAAAACTTTACAAGTGAAAACTTTACAAACTTTATCAATAGTTATGGGAATATGTTATATCAAAGTTTGCATTTTTTAAATATTTCTGACTTACTTTTTGTAAAATGTTAAACTATCAAAAATTCATTCACTTCAATACAACTCAAATAAAATGATTAAAATCTTGTGAAAAAATCTATTTTAATTTTTGCAATGTTTTTATCATTTTATTCGACTTGTTATCATGGCAGGAATCCACCTTTAAAGTTTTTTCTACTATCTATGAGACGTCCTGTGCATGTCGTACCACACGGAACGAAGACTATCATATTTTTTTAATATCTTGAATATATTTGTAGTGTCCATGTGTTTCACATAAAATATTTTCTGTATTTCAAATAATTAAATGAAGTTGCTAACTAACCACCAAACCATTTCCCCCAGCGGTAGTTAGACAGGATAAAACGCCACACTTTACTATATTGGTACACCACTTTAGTTTCCATCATATTCATACACCTTGTTTTGCAAGATTTTAAATTTTTGGTGCTTTTAATAGGGTCATCCTGCAATATTTGGTTAATCTGATCGTGCCAGCTCTTTCGCGAACGCTTTCTGTTCCTGCTGCCTTTATTATCTTCTCTTTGCTCATACGTTCCACATGACCAAACTATTTTGACATTATTTTTTATCCTACATACAACGCTACAACCACTGGTTGGTTGGATATTTTTCTCCCTTCCCAAATTTTGTAAGTTTTTTTTTTAAATTATTGATTAAATTTATTGCTATTGGACTTAAGTTAGAACATTTCGTGACGTCATTGAACCCTGATGAAATTATTCCCACCTTTCAGCTCGGCTGCTGTAATACGTCAGATCCCGCCTGTCCCGTACCAATGTAGCCCTTAACAACACTCAAGAGCCGCTCGATGACGTCACATTCCATCACTAGGACATCAATATTCACTCGAAGATCAAAGCCATTGACTGGAGTGGATACGGCGTTGAGGGTCTCGAAAATAGTGGATGTGATTTGGAATAAGTGTTTCGAATAAAAAAAAAAAGAAATTCAACAATGGAAATGATCCTATGAGCGTTAGACTGGATTTCATAAAGGGATTCAATTGAATTTTTTTTTTCAATGATTGGAAATGTAAATTTTGAGTAAAACTGAATAAAAGTCTGAAAGTAAAATTAAGATATTTCCAAAACTAAGAACTAAAGATCTAGACCGGCTCCCGACTGTTAAAGTCGCCATGTTCCGCATTAGATTTTCTAATTTGTATTATGTGTGTCGATCATGAAACTATTTCAATGGTGTAGTTATTCAATATTTCTTAGCAGTATACTAGACTACTGGACTTGTTTCTTTCTTTTCAGTTTTTACTCCCTTTCTTTTAACTCGTAGCGTTTGCGGTTTGTTTTCTGCCGGAAAAACTTTGGATCGATTTTTAACCCTTTTCCCGTAATCCAGTCGAGCTGAAACTTTGCAGGCAGACTTGTGGCGATAACAAAAATGATCTAACAAATTTTCATCTAATTTTTAAAAATAATTATAGTATAATTTTGAATTTTCAAAATTTTAATTTTAATGGTAATGACCCCATGCGTGCAGTAGGCACGAAACCTGATTCCGTGAGAAAGAGAGTGTAATAAAAATTTGGTTTTTATGGGTAAGTTTTTTATTTCAATTTGACTTTTTACGTAGTCGGGTTTGATTTGTTTGGTTTGATTGATTTTTAAAATTTACTATTTTTATCAGTATTAGAAGTTGTGGGTAGGTATTCATGTTTTTAGGTAAAATTTGTACCAAAGTGTCAAATAGAATGTCGTACACCGGTTTGTTCACTCGAAATTAAAAATTCTATACTGGCGATTATTATTAAATTTACTATTTATTTCATATAATTTTTTAAATATTATTTAATAAATTTTATATAATATTTTATATATAAATTTACTATGGCGGTAAAGGGATATTGGTAAATAAAAATAATTATTAAAATATTAAAATTACATTATTAGAACGCGCCCCTAATTTTACTAACAAATGTTAAAACTCCGCGGCATTAGAAATCAGAAAAATTAAATTTTTGATCTGATTTTGGATTTTAGAGATTATGCAATATTTGTTTTCAATTTGGACAAAGATCACAACGTCCAAGTAATAAAAAAGTGTCAGTTACAACAAAGATGAATGATGTACAAAATTATTTGTAAATACAAGAGATAGATAAAGGTCAGCATAAACCTATTTCGGAAAGATATGATATCCAAGTCTAAATGCTTAAAAACCAAAGTTAACTTAAAAAAAAACAAAAAAAAACTGCAAACTTGATAACAAAGAGAGAATTAACCATCGATCCTATCTTAACTGACGTGGATAAGAAATGTGTTTAGATTGAGATGAGTGATTCTTCCATTAGTGTCCACAAAAGACTAAGTAAAAACAAGATTTCTCTGGCCACAAATAATATTGAAAGAATTTTTACTAGTACCTACCAGGTGATTGATTGATAGCAAATCGACACAAAAATTACACTAAATTGATAAGAAATAAGGCTGAAAATTATAAAAAGAAAGATGAATGAAGTAAAATGCATAGAACTATATTGTAACGAGATGATAAAATCCGAAGAAATTACGCACGATCGAGTTCTCTCGAACACTCTATTACACTACGAAACGCCTTACAGCACTCTGGAAACGACTGAGACAATCTCAAAAACACTGGAAAGTCTAGGAAATACTAATAGTGTCGATGATTCTAAAATAATTTTGACTTGTATAAAAGGCGAAGCTAGAGCCGAAAGGGTCAGTCTATTGTTGACGTTTGATAACTGCGATTATAGAAGCTAGCGCGAATGCGAATACACGAAAGAACAGTGTTGCCATCGCGTTGTATCATGTGACAGATATCGGGAGAAGTACTTACGTGCCAGAATTGAACAGAATATTCAAGAAAGTGATCGTTGTGATAAAAGCATAATATATTAGTGCGAAATAAGAAACAGTGCAATAATATGTAGAAAATTTGTTTTAGTAACAATTAACGTGAATGAGAGAATAGCGCGCAAATTAAATTCGTGTGCGGTTACTTTTTAGTAAATTAATAAAACATTACATTATTTTAGTGTTTAATTTGTCTTCTATAGCCACGTCCCGTGACAATATTAACTAGTAACAATTTGCGAAAAGAAATTGGTTTTCACATTAGTTTTTAATCAGTTATTCAACTCCCATATATTTATTTTTGTTAATGTCTATGCTTCCGATATTCATTTTTAATATACGTTGTATCATGATATAGAGAACATTTGCCCCATAACATGTTGATAATTCAATAAATAGTGGTTTTACACAAAATGTTTTATTTTTATTAATATAAATAATGTTACCGCAAACTTATTTTGCTATATTATTGATGAAATAACGTTTGTCACCAAGAAGACCATTTCGAGTAAATCTCCCAAAACAAGCGCCAAAGCTTGTTCAATACACAAAATCGGGTTACTAAGAAAGGTAAGTTTCTCGTAACAACTTTGGAAACGGTTGACGCACTTCAACAACGGCGATGTGATGCAATTATCCCGCTCGGCGTCATCTCGGAAAATCACTTCGCTCGACCACCGCCATCGGGCCGGCCCATCGCGGAAAAGGCGGGACATTCGATCTGACAGCGCGGCAAAGCGGGCCACGCAGTGTTGCCAGGCCCCTCGCACGCATTCGAAATCAAATTTAGATCGATTTTCCAACGGTAGGCACCCGCCGAAGCGGTCGCCTGCCGGCCCGAATTAAAATGGCGCGGAATCTGGGAGCGGCGCTCCCGACATGGCGTGATTTGCCGAATTCACATTTCCTAATCACATTAGTTTTGTATTATTCCTCGGTTCGCGGTATCGGAGACCGGTGGATTTATGTCAATTTGCCATTTCTTGACCTCGGCGCGTATTTATTGTCTGACAAAATAAATCTTTCGCGAATGAACAGATAATAAACTAAAATGGAGTACCTGCGGAAGGGGCTACGAAGGGGCTGCGAGATCGAAAGTGCTCTCGACTGTTTTCAAGGAATAAGTTAATAATTCTGGAAAGGTTCTGTCAAGAGTTAAGTCATGATGTGAACTTTTCCCAACGCGTCTGACATTTTAAGTTAAAATTTTGCAAATTACCATACAGTTGAGTATGACATCAAGGCATAGACGCTGAGATTTCTGGAATGCCAGTTAGTTGAGAGGCAGTAGCCAGACTGTTGGGACATATTATTGCGATTTTACATCAATTAAATCAATCAATTCATAAATTTACAGCAATTAATGCAGTCATCGAGGATTATTAATTAATAATGTACTGGATTCGAGATTTTTTAGGAAAACATAGCCTAAAAATCTATTGGAAACATGATTTTGGAAGGGATAGACACACAAAATATAGAATTCAGTACATTTTAAATAAGTAATCCTCAGTGATTGCAATCAAAACACATTTTAAAATTTCATTTTACAGCCTTTGCTTTTTATATTCCACATATCATATTATGTCCCAAAATTTATTGATTTATATAAATAAATTAAAACATTTGATATCCGTCACTATTGATGTGTTAGTTTTAGCCAATCTGTAAAAACTTGACTCATAGCTAGTAGCAAATACTTCGGGGGAGTGTTTTTCATTCAATTTAGAATAGATTTTTTTTCCATTTTGGGTAAAATTGCAAGCGCAAAATTTTTATTTGACTTATACCTAACCGAATGCATTTTTAGTGTTCGATATAAATTACTTTCATAATGCACAAAAGATAAGTCAGAAAAATACAACTTTGATCGCCTATCTCCTTAACTGTTGGCATTAGCATTAAAAAGTAAATAATATTTTCTATAAAATTGAATGAAGAAGACTACCCCGAAGTTTTTGCTACTTGCTATGAAACACCCTGTACTCAACTGAATACCTGTCTGTCCATACGTATGTAAAATCGTATGTCAATACGTATTTTCATGTTCATATATATGTACAATCATACGCCTATTACCCGATGTAAGATATTTTTTGCATAGTTAGTCTTTGGTATCCCGCCTAAAACATAGGTATAAATAATCCCATCTATTTTACATTGAATGCCATCTGTTTCAAATATTGCAAAGTAACTCTTTTACCACTGTAAGGAAAAAAAAGGATTTCCAATCCTCCTACCCTCAAATGATTGTTTAAATTATTAACTAAATTTAAATCCCGGGTAACGCCGGGATGGGAAGGCTAGTTCAAATATTAAAGTATTATGCGCACAATATTCAGTATTTTTTTTTGAAAATTGCAGTTTTTAATATTATTTTTTCAGGAAATCGCAGTTGTTCCCCAAGGTTGGAGTTGTTGATTAATGGTATTTTAGGCGAATTGGTTTCATTTAAAAAATATATAAATAGAATTTTAATTTATAAATATCGTAAATCGCAACTCGAGGGCAAGACTATTTATAACCTTTGCAAAAATAGGTTTTTGAGTTATATAATTTTATAATTTTTTGTACAGCGTTTTTTCTACTGCTGGGGCGAAACTGGAAATCGCGCCGCTCCCGGATAAAATATTTATTTGTTGATTTATTTTTTGTAATTGATTTATAAATTAGCTATTTTACTTTAAATTCGATGCAAGATGTGATAAATGTGATTTTGTTATAAAAATTGAGAAAACAATAATGATATTTTGTCATTTTGATATGTAAAACTATCACGTTTAATGCCATGTTAGCTAAGTATAAAGAACTTTAAACCCTGCTATCTCAGAACGCACATTCGGAAAGGCGAAAGTCTTGCACAAGTGCGAAATGTCGTGAGTAGTTTATAAAGTAACGAATGTTTATACTTCTTAATTGTAGATACCGGATGTATGTGCATACTTCTTCGTCTTCTTTCTTGTGCGGGAATCTCTGTCCTGCGCTGCCCGGAACAAATCCTCGTCCTGTCTTATTCCGGTCCACTCTCTGATGTTGCGCAGCCAGGACATTTTTCTTATACCAACTCCCCGTCTTCCTCCTATCTTGCTCTCGAGTATTAGTCGGAGGAGGCGATATTTTTTCCACGTGGCACGTGACCCAAAAAAGAAACCTTCAGTTTAACATTCGACAGTGATTCTCTACTGATTGATACTAATTGAAGCACCTTAATCTTGCTGACCATATGCGTCTACGGTATGCGAAGCATTCACCTGTATATACACATTTCGAATGCTTACATGCGATTCATAACATTTATTTTCAAATTAAACTGTAACAGGTTTAGGATATTTTATACGAACCGTATGTTTTTCCGAGAAACAATTCACCACGTTTCGTTGAATGAGAATCACGACAATGACGTCAATCACGTTATGACGTTATCAAAAGGACGTCCTTTTCTGCGGAAATAGAGGGTGGACTGATTACTGCTTTAGAGGGCGTAAATTATATGCACTTTGTTGTGGAGTGTTCACTTCTTTTACAATAGAGGACGCCCGTGTGCAATATGTACTAGTTACGTCGGCGGAAATTACTGCGACGTCACTCAAGGGTTGAATCAACGTCGTAAGAATAGGGCGCCATATACTTGATAGTTCGTAACTGTCATCTCTATTGAAATTGGGATGTTTGTATATTTCAGTGGACTCCCTCACTAATCTGGGTATAAGGTGCGGTTCTGTTGATAAGATTTTTGTCTTGTCAAATCTGATGAAGTGACAGAGATTCCCTTTGGATGCATGTTCGCAGATTGCCGATATATTGGAGTTGTTGTTTTTTAATTGTAGCGATATTGCGTTTGGTTGCGCCCTCGAAAGCTACCTCTACCATCCTCTACCTCCGCGGGTAAAGGTTATCCTTCTGGTGACGTTGAATAAGAATTCAACGAAACGTCGAGAATCATTTCTCGAAAAACATACGGTTCGTATAAAATATCCTCAACCAGTTACAGTTAAATATGTCTAATCATCGTAATAACAACCTTAACTCTTTAATTTATTTTCAAAGTCCATGTTTCACAGCCATATCATCAGTATTTGCTCTACAACCCCTGGTGGGTCTTGGCCTCCTCAAGAGTCTTCCTCCAATCATATCGGTTTTGTGTCAGCTCTCTCCAGTTCAGAAGCTCCAAGATAGATATGTCTTTAAGGATGTTGTCGCACCATCTAAATTTTGGCCTTCGTAAGTTCCTTCTCCCTATCGGTCTTGAGTTCAGCAAGGACTTTGCTGCTTGATGCCGGTAGTTTTCTCTTCACAGCCATACAAGAGAAAAAAAAAGTATCAATTTTATGTGATCATTCTTCCACGAATTGCGTTCCGTAGATATTTACAAGGATTCCACAGCCCTGTTTAAGGCGATTGAAATTTCCCGCGTCGACGTAACGGACGTTATGTGGGACGCTAGTGACGTCAGTATTTTGAATCTGGAGCGTGGCGAGATTGAATAAGTAGAAGCCAAACAAATAACGCTGTAGCACTTTAATTGGCTTAAGGTCAAACAAAAGAAGTTAAATCGTCCAATCACTACATTTTGTCAGTAACATGACGGGTGTCGTGCTTGATGGGAGGCCGTTTACGATTATTGAGCACAGCGACAATCATTTCGCTTTGTACATAAACCTCCTTTACGCAAAGTCACCGAAGGTCGTTAATTGTCTGGCCATAAAATCTATTGTTTTTCGCACAATTTTTGACATTCATTTTATGAGCGAGTCTTTTTTCTGAGCAATTAATTATATCCCTACTATAAATGCTCCTGTATGTTCTTGGCTCAGAAACTGTACAATACACTTAATACTTAGCGGTATTTAATGAAATCGATCGCTAACCGAAAATGTATTCTTCCATGAATACAATATATGATTCAAATGGTAAAAGATCGATAGAAAATAACAAACATTCATATTCCTAGTTAAATTCAGCACAAAAACAACACAAAAAATTCACTTTTAGAGTCATCATTATCTATATACAGAGTGTAACAGAGCTAGTCCACAATATTTTACAGGTGGATTCCTGCCTTGATTATGAGTGGAAAATGATCCAGCAACCATGATCTAATCAATTATGAAGATATGCGAAATCAAAGTTTGCATTTTTTTTCAATATTTGTGACTTATTTTTTATAAAACGTTATACGATCATTAAAATAACTTAAATCGAATATGAAAAATCGCTTTAATATAAGCCAAATAAAATTATGAAAACTTTGAGAAAAATTTAAATTTCCGCAAAGTTTTCATCATTTTATTTGGTTTGTATTATGCCACCGTGCCAAAAACAATTAAATTTAAAAATACTTTAACGTCAATTACCTAAATATTAAATCAGAAAAAACTTAAATAGGCGGGAGTTTTTTTTTTAAAGGATATTTTTTTAGAAAAGGAAAACGATCTCAAGGCCAGAATAATACCGTTTGATTACGCTGCAATGCCGCATCCGCAACTAGTAGAATTAAAAGAAATAATCTAGAACCAATACTTGAAATTGATAATACATTAGACACGTGCGCTAACGGCTACCTCCATACCACTGTGATATAAACCCCATAGAAATGATTTAGAGTACAATGAAAAGGAAAGCGGCTGAAGTACATAAACATGGATGGATCAGAATGAAAGTATGCCTCTACTTTTTGCCGAAGCCTTTAATTCAATCAACGTCCTGGAATGGAAAAAGCATTGCGACCGTGTTCATACAATTGAAGAAAAATGTATATATTTGGATGAGCCATTTATCATAATCTTGGAATGTGATCGTAGAATATGGCCCATTAATCAAACAAGCGTTTAGCACATCGTAGATGATACACGCTGAGCATTTTAACTAGATCCGC
>JADDOH010018687.1:0-15170 GCA_016648135.1 Agrypnia vestita
CATCGGGTGACATTTCCGCGACAAGATATGCGAGTCCCGGTGTGTACACGTCAAATGACGCGTCATTGTCCCCGAAACATGAGCGTAGATGTTGATGCGACATGCCGAGCGGAATGTTTCGCGATTTGTCCCCTAGTGAATACATGGCTTTATCATCACGCAATAGGATAGCATAATCACACCACGAACACGACGATCCAGAATTTTCAATGCGCCCGATAGCACCTGTCTACTCGAGAGATTTTTGGGAACTGAACTGAAAAGGAACAAGGGTAACAATACTTATCTGCGTGCATTTCGCATTATGGGGGGTATGCCTATCTATAAAGCGCAAAAAAAGGCAACTCTGTGAATTTTTTGAGGAAACCTATATAAACTATTGTATTGGTATCATTTTACCATGAAAGTGTATACAGTATTATCAGCTATAACTTTGTTATTTTTTTTTATTTTTGCTTGAAATTTTCACCGGACATTCTTAAGACCTCAAGCTTTAAGAAAATGCAAAAATCTAACTTTCTAGGTAGGTATTCCCCCTTAAAATAATAGGCGAATAAATAATTTATTACCACATGTTTTCAAAACGGTTTCGTATATAGAGGTGTACTTAAATTTAATAATTTACCCACAGAATCAAAAACTATTTATAAATACAATAAATTCAAGTAGGTACAAGTTAAAGTCCCACTTCAAGAATATGCAATAAATATTGCAAAATCTTTTATATACCTACCTATAATTTTAATATTTTATATCCCTATAATTCTCATTGTCTGTTAACATAGATTATACTGCCAATATCTTACACTACTTACCTACTTAAAAAAATGAACATAGGAATTCTTTTGTAATTCAAAATTCTTATTTTATTGATATAAAATTTTCCTTTGTAAGTGATTGTCCCTCACCACAGAAGAACGTTGATTCTTTTTGGTGAGGTGTAACATACAAGTGTATAATAATTTGATTATTACTATCTATTATTTATCATCGTTGTGAAAAAAATCATATGTATATATTTTTCTGTTTACAAGTAAAAATGTCCAAATTTCGTTTGGCAATATTTGTGGGTACGCGATCTCGCGAGCATTCCGCGGTATCGGGATTCAGTGATGAAACGCGGTACGATGGTGTGGTTGTCCGGACACAGATGTGTTAAGGTACAGATACACATGCTTCTTTACTGGCATGCTAATGAGCATGCCACTAATAAGCATGCCCTAACAACTGTACACACTTGCTCATTACTGGCATGCTTATTAGTGGCATGCTCATAAATAAGCATGCCCAAAGCTAACAATCAAACACACATGCTTATTAGTGGCATGCTCTTGTCATAGAATAGAGACGCTCTTGTTCAAAATGGAAACTTTGCAAACTGAAATAGAAAATTCAAGTGAACCAATAAATCAAAAAAGTTCCCGAGTTTCCATCCGCACATTTTTGATTTTAGTTTATATAATTTTTATTGTAAGATTTGAATCATTCATGCCTATTAATAAAGTTTCGTAAACATTATTTCTCAATATATTATTTTTACACAACGGTGACCGAGTATTCCACAGACATTCGTGATTCTGATAATAAGTCACGAAAAGTAATGTTTTATCATCTCCCCAACGCGCCATATTTGTTTCATCTGTCGCGGACTGAGAAGATCGCATTGATAATACTAGCCGCGAAGCCCGCGAATGACATAAGCATGCTCATAAATAAGCAAGTCTGTTCACACATGCTCCAAAGATACCCCTTCTCTATGGTGAATGACAGTGGCATGCTTATAAATCAACCGGCGGTTGATTTTTGAGCATGCCACTAGGTGGCATGCTCATTTCTAGCAATGTGCGTACACACATGCCACTAATAAGCATGCCACTGTCAAAGTCGATACTGCGCATGCTCACGTGCCACTAAAGAAGCATGTGTATCAGACGCTTAACGCGCGCGCGTGACGCCGCCGCACATGTCCGCCCTCGCTCCGCGGCGCACGTGACATCCACGTCGGCACGAACACCAATAACTACACTAGGCGCCGGTTACTGAGTACAGCGGCTATTAGAATCGGCCGTGTATTGTGTTCAATTTGTGACGGAAAAAGACATCAAAAACGCGTGTCTGTCTCAGGTTTTCACCTAAATAATTTGTATTTATTAATATATCTGCTTTAATAATATACCACCATATCAGGATCAGATTTTTTTTATTATTTTTTTTTTTTTACATCTCAGACCCACAAAACATCACATTGATATTTGTCTGTAGGTGCATCAATATATTATATATATAAATAAATTGTATTTACCAGAAATACATTCATATTAATTAATTACAATAGATCTTATAAACTCAAATACAAATCAACAATACAAATATAACCAAAATCAAAATATGTCTCTTTTATTTAGTAACATATTCATTGATTCTGTTTTTTGCCCTTTTTTATTAATATCCATTTTGACACGACATGGGATTTTATTTAATATTTTTGGTATGACATATTTTAATGTTCTTTGTCCATATTTATTTATGACCTTCGGTATTCGTAGTCCTTCTTTAACCGTAAATCTAGTACTATGTTTATGAATCAATCTATGCTTATATTTCCCATCTTCATGATATCGTGTAATTAGTTTGTACCATAAGATAGCATTAATTGGCATAGAGCCTTGTTTCTTGAAGAGTTCCTGTATATCTTTAGTAGCACTTTCTTTATTTATTAATTTTATTGCCGAATTTTGAATATTTTGGATTTTTCTAATATTAGTTTTGCAAGTAAGACCCCAGCTAGTTATTCCATACCTTATTACCGATTCCGCTAAAGATTGATATATAGTAACTATTTTTCCGATTATTTTTATTCTACGTTTTCTAATCCCTCCTCAAGTACTCAAAATACGAATTCTCTGTCCAATTACGAACCCATCACCGATTGTTTCACTTCATCAATAGAAGTCAGGAAATTCAACATAATAAATCAATTAAAGCATCTTGATATAAATAAATCTGCTGGACCTGATCAAATTAAATGTGCTGATATAATCGCTGTACCTCTAACTATCTTACTTAAAAATTCTATTAAGGATGAATTTGTGCCAAATATCTGGAAATCGGCATTTATTACGCCGATTCATAAAAAAGGCTCGAAATCAGACGTCGCAAATTATCGACCTGTTTCTAAACTGCGCACAATTGCTAAAGTTTTCGAGAAGGTAAAATATAATCAAGTTTTTGCAGCTCTTCATCACTCCTTTCATCCAGATCAACACGAATTCATCAAAGGGAAGTTAACCGTCCCCAATCTAATCCTCTTTAATGACTTCCTAACTGATAAAATGGATAAAGGACTTCAAATAGATAGATCATCATCTATTGATTAATAAGCTTTTCCTGGCTGGAATACGTGGTGACTTGCTAAGATGGTTTGCATCCTACATCGATAATAGAACTCTGGCTGTGGTAGTAAGCAAATACATGTCGAGTTGGGTTGTAGTTCCCAGCGGAGTACCCCAGGGATCACTGCTGGGGCCATTGTTGTTTATAATCTTCATTTCCGATATTCACGATTGCTTTCGTCACTCTAATGTCCTAATTTTTGCCAACGATATGAAAATTTTTAAACCAATTTCTAGTATTTACGATTCGTTCAATTTACAAGATGATTTGCTACGGTTAGATAATTATTGTAAATTAAATAAACTTGACTTGAATCCCTCGAAATGTTCTTGCGTAGTTTTCACACGCAAAAAATATAATGTCATTTAACTATACACTAAAAGGAGAACAATTAGAAACAGCTACATCAATCAGAGATTTAGGGGTGATCAATGAGAGAAAATAATTACACGATGAAGATATTGATTCTATCATAAGTAAGGCTTATAGGGCATTAGGCTTTATCATGAGAATATCTAAAGATTACACCCTTAAGGGTGTAAAGACATATTTTATTAGTTATTGCAGGAATATATTTTCTTTATTTTTATCTCATATCAAACACTAAAACATAATTTTATTTTTGCAGAATCCTGTCCACGCGCAGAGTGACTCAGCCCAGTTAGCAAACAAACCTTTAGATGAGAGATAAAATCAAACGCGAAAAATGTTGACAGTTTTATTTTGCACGATAAAAAGATGAATAACTCGAAGTGCGTTCAGTGACCCCAGTGCCGAACACGCGATTTTCCGAACAAATTGTGCTCGCAAAATGATAAAGCGCAAGTCGTGACCGATGCCCGAGCGCGCGGTGTTGTGTCTGTGGGCGGCGCTGCTGTGCGCGGGCGCCGGCATGGCGCTGGCCAACTACAGCCTGCCGGGGGGCGCGTCCTACCTGCGGCCGCAGCCCTTCCAGCCCTTCGCGCAGCCGCCCTTCCCGCAGCCGCCCCTCGCGCAGCCGCCCCAGACGCGGCGCACCCCCTACAGCTCGCCCACCTACCTGCCGCCCGGCCCCGACTACCGCCAGGGATACGAGGGCGGCTACTACGGCCAGGACCAGGGGCGGGCCCCCGAGAGCGTGCGGACTAATATCAACAACGAGTACTACGAGCGGAGCGGCGCGGCCCCCGCGCAGCCCTCGGCGCAGGGCCAGGACTTCCCGGCCCGCCCGGGGGGCAGCTACACCCGGGTGCAGGGCGGCCAAGGGAAGGCCCAGCTGCACGCGGTGCTGGACTACGACGATGATTACTACGAAGACGATGACGCGGGGTCTTCTCCTGCCGACGGTTAGTCCTCTCCACTCTGTGTATTTATTTTACCTGGGAGATTTTTTTATTTAAAAATGCGATGATGGGGTACGAATCACCTCATTTTTTTTATTTTTGAGTATGAAAAGTTTTAGAAGAAATTAAGGACTTTTACAGTAACACGGAAAAGGAGATGGGCGAAAAAGGGTGAAGTGGTTGGAGTCAGGGTAACAATATAGGAAGAAGAAATGAGATGCCTCGAGTGATTAACCAAAGTCGATTTACTGATGATTTTTGTTGTACATTCGCTCTAACTCACTTGATCTAATTCTCATTGATGAAACTATTCCTCTTAGCGGTCCTGGGAATGCGGTGGGTCTCCATTCACTGTGACACTCTTAGCCAGTTAAGTGTCGCATAAAGAATATGAAAATATATATATAATTTTTATACATCCACTGGAGTTTATATATTTAATACAAAAAACATTTTCTTTATTATTAATATTCAATCCTTAATATGAAATTATTATTTAATAATTAATTTTTTATTATTATGAATAGTTTATTAAGAAAATTGATTTTTTTATAAATGTGTGAATTTAGATTTACTTGGAAGTGAAGTGAAGTACTGTCAGCTGGACGGATTGGATGGATTGCCGTGAGTAGATAGAAAGTTGAATTTAGATTAAAGGTTGTTAAGTGAGTGAGGATTAAAAAAGACATTATACACTCGAGATTAAAGATGAATGTTATGGCGTTGTCAGATTGTAGGCCAATAGAACATTGCAGAAAGTTAACACGTGGCATTTTGAAGGCCTTCCAGTTGACTGAGATGCTCTACATTGACGTCCAGATATCACCCATCAGCATAATCAAGCAAGGAAAAAAGTAGTGAAGTAGTAGTGCGTTATTGTTATTTTACAGTTATTTTATTTTACGGTAAATTGGTTTCTTTTTTGGTTGAAATTATGTTGTCTTTAAGTCTATTTAAGTTTATTTTAGTAATAATATGTTAAGTTAAGGAGCAGTTTAGTGCAAAGTCGGTGGAACAAAAAAAGCGCCGTTGAGACCTTTTGGTCATAATATTTTTATTTATTTAATGATTATGGAAGACCAACAGCACAAAAAAAAAGCATAGAAAACATCGATAAAATATAGATGGCCAATTACAGGTCTCCACATTTAGAAATATGTCAGTAATGATAAATATTTATGATATACTAAGGCATATTAATTATATAGAAAGAAAGAATAAAAAATTTAAACAAACAGAAATATGTCAGTAATGATAAATATTTATGATATACTAAGGCATATTAATTATATAGAAAGAAAGAATAAAAAATTTAAACAAACAGAAATATGTCAGTAATGATAAATATTTATGATATACTAAGGCATATTAATTATATAGAAAGAAAGAATAAAAAATTTAAACAAAAGAAAAAGAAACTTAATTATTACGTGGAAAAAAATTCAGCACTCAAAATTTTTCTTAATCTTGTGTGGCTGCACTCGAACAGATCAATATCCAATAATCTTATCAGTTTATTGAATGCATCGCATACCCTCAAGAAATATGAATTCCGACGATAGTTGGATGAGGTAAAATCAATGTGAAAGACTGGGTTGTGTCTACGAGATCTACAGGGAACATGGAATTTTAGTCTATTTAATAGTTCAGGACAGTCGACGTTGCCTGATACAATTTTTAGTAGGTACATCAAATCACCTATTTCCCGACGTCTGTATAAAGGTAGGATGTGATATTTTTTGCATGAACTGTCATAATCGTCAGAAACGCAATTGAATTTAAAGTTGAGAAAGCGAATAAATTTTTTTTGAATTTGTTCCAAGCGATTTACATAGATCATATACTGGGGGTTCCATACTTGCGTTGCATACTCGAGTTTGCTTCTGACAAAAGTGCAGTAAAGTACTTTCAATGTCTTTACACATGGAACGTATGATCCAGAACGTATGATCCGGAAAAGGTGGTAATAAAATGTGTTAGGTGAGTATTGAAGGTGCAGAATTCGGTGAAACCAACATTGACCAAGTTATCAAGATAGATTTAGGCTAAAGTCACGTTCAACAGTTAGACTAAAAGGAGACCCAAGCTGGTTGTGTGACATCACTCAGGATACGCCTTCACATTCTGTATACTAATGGACAATGGAGTGACGAGAGTTTCTGGAGGTGGTTGAGACCATTGAAGAAGACAACCCCGCAAATATGACCAATGTGCCTGTTTAAAGACTACACAGGTTTGCGAATAATACAGGATATTTTTCAATATTCATTGATTAAATACAAGTGTGACATTTTGAATGCTGTGCTGAGACCTGAGAAAATGGAATAATCTGGATTTGATTCTCAGTTGGTGAATATTTATTTTCTTAAACAAGTTTTTAATCTTTTTTTATTTATATCTTGCTTTCCTTATATATTTATGTTTTTCTTATTTAATTTTGTTTATTTTTATATATCTGTTTACGAATGTAAAATTATGATGTAAATAATGTAAAGGCCCGCGAGGGTGTGGATAATATGGAAATAAATTTAAAAATAAAAACAGGAACAGAGAGCAAACTCAAAAGACTCTTAAAGGTCTCTGTTAAAAGTTTCGACAGCCGAAGAGCGAAAGTATATGAATACGAAGGTGTGGTGTATTAAAACTGAAGAGTGTGATGAATTATTTTGCGGGGAATCAGCGTGATGGTAAGTCAGTTAACAAGTTATTTTAAGAGTATATTATAATTGATGGATTTGGCTTTAAAAATGTAGAGATTATTCATGATGTTCATTAAATTTGATGGAAAACAGTGTTATTTCTATTTGACTTTAATTATACTTTATATTTTAGTAGGTACTTGATTTTTGACAATCTCAGAATCTCTTATCGATATGTGAAGTATTAAACTGACAACAATAAAATAAAGAAAAAAAATTACACGGATTCCGTGGAAATACGAATAATTAATTTGTAAGATATTTTTTTAAATTTATTTATCCATGGGAAACTAACAGTACATATAAAAATCAGATTACACTTGATTAATATATAGTATAGAGACCATCTTACAAGTTTCCACAGAGTTAACATGTTATATATTAACATATAGCAACAATAACTTCAGTTATACAAAAAAAAGTGAAATTTTTAAGTTACGAACAAACTATGATAGTCAAAGAATAAAAGGTAATAGGGGAATCAGAATTGGAACAGAATTGGAACAGAACAGGAAAGGACAGATCTACTTAGTAAAAAGGGAAAGAGATAAGAAGAAAAAGAAGTGCAAAAGATATATATATATAGCATAAAGATATCTGATAAATACATCTACATACACACATATACGAGGTCTGGACAAAAGAAAAAAGATGAATTAAAGAAAGATACAAGATAAAAATTGCATATATGAAGTCTTGACAAAAGAAAGAAGATGGTTTAAAAAAGAGAAAAAAAAAGTTTTATTACTGAGGTGAAGTTTTAAATTCATAGATTGATGAATTGAAGAAATCGAAAAGTCGCTGAATATGGTGTTGAAAAAATTAGACGAGCGATATATAAAAGAGGAGCTGGATTTACTGGTGTATAGGTAGGTGGTTGTAACGGGAATATTAAGAGGAGAGAAGAAGAATTGTCGAAAGTGGTATTGTCAAGCAAATTAATACCTGATTTCAATTTTTTTCTAAGCTTTCAAAATTGTTCAATTTATTACCTTTACGTGCGATAAGATGGAGATGTTTAAAGGAAGGTATATTAATGAAAAATACGATTATTTTCCATTATGTGGTGCGCGAATTCAGTAAATTTATTGCTAGTTAAAAAGTGGCGATTCTCTTTTAGTCTAATATTGAGTTTTTTAGAAGATTTTTTTTGATTTTTGACTCAGTTATTCTATTAGTTTTTACAGTATAAAATATAATTTAACTAAATAGAGATAACTTTTTAATAAAAAGAAAGCACTTTGCATAAAAATCTATTTATTAAATAATTATCACATTTCGGGACCCACGGTCCCTTTATTAGGATACAACATGTATTAAAAATTAAAAATGGAAGTTTAGACATTCACAAAAATAAAAAATACATACGTAAGAGTGGAAAAAAAATTACGAACTAATGTGAAAATAAATTTACAAGATAAATCAATAAAAAATGATTTACACAAAGTATTTTCTTTTTATTAATGTTTTAATTTTACCACAAAGTTAGCTAGCTATTATAAAGGGTTAATATTATTACTATTATTGATCATGAGTCGAAAATTTTCAGCAGGCGTGACCTAACATCAATAGTTATGGAATTATGGAATATCCAATTTTTTTCTCAATAGATACTTCTGATTTCTTTTTTACAAAACTTTGATCCATCAATACAGTAACTTATATCGATTACGAAAAAATAATTTGTTTCAATACAAGTTGAATAAAATGAAAAAACCCTGCAGAAATTCCAACTGGAATGATTTCCAATTGGAATCGGAGGGTTTTTACTATTTTATTTGAGTTGTATTAAAGGGAATGAATTTTTCATATTCGATATAAGTTACTGTAGTGATAGTCCAACACTTAACAAAAAATAAGTCAGAAATATTGAAAAAAAATGCGAACTTCGATGTCGCATATCTTCTTAACTATCGATAGGCATTAAGGTCGTGGTTGCTTGTACATTTTCGACTCGTAATTAAAGCAGGAATACAATCCTGCGAGGTTATTAATGTTTTTCAAATAACCGCGTGTATGTGAAGAAAATGTAACAAAATTTACGCTTTCCATCCAATTTAATGATAATTATTTCAAGAGATTTTATCTGTACGTATTTTTTTCCTTTACGTAATGTCGTTTTCTCACTGAACTCATAAAATCCATCAAACGGAGTGTGTTTTGAAAATGTCACATTGGAACGAGGCACTCTTGAAAGCGTGAACTTTTACGCGCGTCCTCGCGCCTGATGAGCAAATTGAAAGAATCTCTTGAGGCCGGTCGAGGACCTTTCAATCGGCCCAGCTACGAACGGAATACAATGATGATCCAATTTACCTTGGAACCGATTTCAATGTGGCATTTTTAAAACACGCGAATCTTTTATGTTCTTTGAATAATGAGCGAGTGGCCTCGTTGCGGGCGAAACGCTTCAGGAAGTTGACACAGTCTCTCGTTGAAATTGAATTGAAGCTCCGAGCGGCGACGTCTCGAGCCGGAACTCGGGGCTGGTCCCGTGAGCTCATGCTGCTGCCCCGTGCCGATGGTTACGCCTGTTGGAAGAGCCACAGCTATGCTGAAGAAAATCGCTTTGGGTATTGATATATTCCATGTGTCTGAGGGGGTTTTCCGAAGCGGGATTCTCCTACACCTTTGACCAGATTTTATGCTATTTTTAATTTATTAAATATTTTTATTTTGATATATACTTTTGTTTGTAATGTACATATTATCAAATAAATTGAATACAGGGCCGGGGGACGCCGCGGGCCGCCCGCAGGCCGTGACGCCCATCCAGGGGCCCATCTTCCTGAAGAACGGCACCGTCCCAGTGGTGCCCCTCTACTCCTACCCTGTGCTCAATAACGGCTCCTTTGTGCAGATACCGGTGAGCTATTTTATCTTTATTATATTTATTATTATTTATTATTTATAAAACACGACCGATTTTGAAATAACATTTTGGTGTACGACGCTCAAAAATAGACAAGACGTAGATTTGCGACGGTCCATCTGATTGGAGGATTACTACCCCCTTGTAATTGATCTACGTTGCATTATATAGAATGAACACTTAAGCCGGCTCGTACAGGTTGCAAGCCCTGGGCCATCGAATAAAAGACTTCCATACACGTTTCTCATATATAAATAGCTTCGTCTCTGTGACACTTGTATAATTTATCTTATTTAAGAAACAAATAGTTGGATTTCTTAAGGGATAATAATAAACGTACAATTATTTTTACGTCAACTTTAGTGTCGAGGTATGTTTTATGTATTACGTAAGTCTAAAAAGCCAAACCTGCTCCATTTTAATGATTATTATTGGGTCGATGCATTATTTGCAGTTTGTCATACAGGAAAATGATTTCTAATGTAATGATATAAACTTGCGGTTAGTTAATTAATATAACAATCTTTTGAATCAAAATCATTTTTGAAAAAAATCTTAATATGGTGTTTTTGAAATGACCCGAATTGCAATGACGGAAAAAAATATATTTCTGCATTCAGCAGTGCAGTAAGAAATGGAATATTACAAAAACATACAGAATTTCCCCAACAATATTTCGGATAGGAACCAGACCAATCTTTCACCACGTTACGAGAATGACGTCTGCTGTGTTTTATCCTTAGTCTTATTATCGAACCTCACATTCTTCCATTTTTGGTACAATCAATTACAGTATATTGTTTTTTATGACTGACATTATTTATGATAGTAGATTATGGTACTAGATTTATGTGTATCTCTTAGAAAATATTGTCTTAAGGCTCCAGAAAAACATACTCACAAAATGAAAACCTACGAAGTATTGTACACAAATTGGAGCCCAATTATTTTTTAAAAACCTTTCATATATTTGAAGGGACTATGCTAGAGACATCTGTGGTATTTATATACCTCTGTGTATTAAGAGTGGATAAATACTAATAGTCTTATCATATATATTAAAGGTTTTCAGATTTGGAATATATACAGGGTTATTTGGAAAACATTAATACCCTCGTAGGACTATACTCCTGCCTTAATTATGAGTGTAAAATGTCTATGCAGCCATTATCTAATATCAATAGTTATGGAAAAATATTTATAACTTATTTCTTGCAAAACATTGTTAAAAAAGAAATTCATCACAGTAACACATCGATTACGAAAAATTCATTCGTTTCAATACAAGTTAAATAAAATGATAAAAACCCTTCAGAAATTCCAATTGAAATTGGAATGTTGTTATTATTTTATTTGCCTTTATTAAGGGGAATAAATTTTTCATATTCGATATAAGTTACTATTATGATAATCTAATGTTTTACAAAAAAATAAGTCAGAAATACTTTTCATGATTGGTTGAACATTTTTGACTCATAATTAAAGCAGAAATATAATCCTGCGAGGTTATTAATGTTTTCCAAATAACCCTGTATATATGTTCTTACAATACTTAAATTATTACTTATAATCAAAGCATTGATTCTGCTGCATTACATTGCTGTCTGTAAGTTTGTAGATTTAAGAGTTATAAGTACACCATGGTACAACACACAACATTGTGTTGTACAACCTATCGATTAAATGCTTTGCCTGGGCGTGGGCGACAGATTTTATGTCCGCTGACTCGCCCGTGAGGAAATCACAAATCTCCTTCCACCAATCACATTGCTCATTGCATGCATTTCACATTTCATAGTTGTTACGTTCAGATGGGAATTCAATTACTTCCCGCAACAAACGAATGCAATAAAATAATATTACCAGTTTATGCACTCTGTTAATTGAATCGTTGAGTACACAATAGCGAAGGGAAAAACTTCATTTCAAAATGAAGACTACAACACACACACGTTCACCAGTTTGAAGACTACAAAGTGTACACTACAATTGTAGTACTACGAAATGAAGTGAAGTAAATGAAGTGAAGTAATGAAGTAATTGTAGTATTAATGAAGTGAAGTAATGTAATGAAGTAATTGTAGTATTAATGAAGTGAAGTAATGAAATGAAGTAATAGTGAAGTAAATTTTTAAATGAAATTAAGTATTTTTTTCCCATTTAGCGAGCTAAAAAAAAAAAAAAGGTCGCCAGACAGATTTCTTCGTTCGATTCCAAAAAAATTTCAAACCATGGGGGGGTTGTTACAGTTTCCAGAGATTTCTCCGTTTAGCTACATCAACTTCCCAAAAATTTCTTCATAACTCCCAAAATTTTTCAAACCATGGGGGGGGGGGGGTTGTTACAGATTCCAGAAAATTCTTCATATATCTACATCAACTTTCCAAAAATTTCACGTAAAAAATACACTATTTAAAATGTGTTTCTCATACTTTCAATAACTTTGAAGTGTATGTACTTTGTAGTGTTCGCTTTGAAATGAAGTGTACTATTTGAAGTTTATACTTTCAATAACTTTGGTGTTTGTAGTTTGTAGTGTGCACTACACATCAAAATGTGCGAAGTGTGCACTTCAATGTAGTGTAGTACTACATTGTAGTAGTGAGTACAGAGCGGACCCATCACTAACACAACCACCATTTTTGTTTTTTTTAGATTTGAATGTCAAAACATTCTCTAAGCACATTCCTATATTTAACATATTTTTTAACTATCATAACAAGTGAAAACTGGAAATGAATAAAGCACTAAGTGCCAAAGTAATTTTTTGGTGAATTCCATCTGTCAAATCATAATGATTATGTTGAGTACGTTTGTTCTTTTCTTTTATTATTTTTATATGTGTTATGAGTTCAACAATCACACAAATTCAATCCGTTTCTCTTTACATTAATTAGTTTATGGTCATTTATTGAGAAACTTTGTAAAATGTAGGTTTTTGAACATTTTATACGCAATATGAAAATGTTTATTAACCACGACACTTCCATCGATGATGTCATAAAATGTTTTTATTATTTTTGTGAAAAGAAACGTATATCTAAAATTAGTATTTATCTCGATTTAATTATGTTAAATCGTCTTGGAAACATATTGAAAAATTTTGCCGTATTACCTAAATAAAAATATTTATTTATTTAGAAAACCTTGTTTACAAAACTTATTTTATAGTGCTGTTATTTTTGTTGATTAAAGCTACTTGAAAAGTTTATTATATACAGTTAAAAAAATACAAAATATGTATAAACCCATATAAACATATGCATATGTATATTTTTTAAATATAGCTACATAGTCGGTCACAACAAAACCTAAGTTTATACCCACTGCACGCCACTGCAGATTAGTACTATATAACTTCGTCAATACATTAAACACTACACTGAAGTACTATCTGTGTTAATTTCCTAGTTATATGAGAAAGCATATCGTATAAGAATATGCGCACGGGAGACCTCCGCTCAGCCCCCACGACTGTAAATGTGTATGCTGAAAATAGCGAGTGGTATGAAGGGTTAAGTTCAAAATGTACTTTAATTTGTTTTAAATGTTGAAAAAACTCATGTAGTACACAAATTTCATTAATTCCGTATTCCATTACATTTAATATCATCTTATTCAAATTATAAACAAGATGTAAAAGAGTTTTCTTTGAAACCAAATGAGGAGATCCGTGGTTCGAATCCCGGTAGCAGCCAAATAGTTTTCCGTGGATTTGTATGTCTTTCTAAATTGATAAATTAATTTGGTTTTAAATTTTACAGAACTTTGGTCTGAAAAAATTGCAACTTCAAACAACAAACAATAAGAATGTGTTCTTGAATATAATGTATGTGCGTTGTATCAAATGTGTCCAAAAATATAAAATGAATTAAACGGTTAATTCTGGGGTCCTCTAGCGACAGAAATACAAAGTAATTTGTGCCTACCGTACCAGAAAAAGTGGATTGCTCCAAAAATCGATAATAAATTTAATCCATTAATAAATGAGACTTACAGATAACGTCGACATACTCACGGAAATATACAAGGCCGCTATAGCATAACTGGAGAACGCGCCTGCCCCGGAAAGGAGGAGATCCATGGTTCGAGTCCCGGTAGCGCCAAATATTTTTTCGTGGATTTGATTTTTCTGTACGTCTTTCTAACTGATTAATTAATTCGGTTTTAAATTTCACAGAATTTTGTTCCGAGTTTTCTTTGATTTGTCAAAAAGTACTTTTTGGCATTGGGTGGGTTTTGATATTCGACTACTCAATTCACAAATTGGTATTTCAAAATACGCTAACCAAGTAACTGACTAGCCACGATGCCATTGAAAATGACACGAGACATACCGCGGCCGCTGGCTTTGTGTTCGCTGAGATAATATAATGCACCATTAAGTGACCGAGTTTTACCGTGATCCACATCTTTCTGATTGCCCAACAGAATCCACAGGCTGTAGCCGAGTCTGCACCGACCGTAGGTACGTACGCTAGCGAAGGGAAAAACTTCATTTCAAAATGAAGACTACAACACACACACGTTCACCAGTTTGAAGACTACAAAGTGTACACTTCAATTGTAGTACTACGAAATGAAGTGAAGTAAATGAAGTGAAGTAAATGAAGTGAAGTAATGAAGTAATTGTAGTATTAATGAAGTGAAGTGAAGTAATGAAGTAATTGTAGTATTAATGAAGTGAAGTAATGTAATGAAGTAATTGTAGTATTAATGAAGTGAAGTAATGAAGTATGAAGTAATAGTGAAGTAAATTTTTAAATGAAATGAAGTATTTTTTTCCCAAATAAAAATTTAGCGAGCTAAACAAAAAAAAAAAAAAGGTCAACGACAAAAATATTTAAATAAATGACGATGGGGGGGGGGGGGTTGTTACAGTTT
>JADDOH010018689.1:0-30871 GCA_016648135.1 Agrypnia vestita
TTAATATTGCTCATCGGTTAAAGACAGCAAGCATTCATTATTTAAACCTTATTTTTATATTGTTAGGCTAGACATCAATTTTCGAAATTTTAAATATCGATGAATAGTGTAATTGGATCGTCATTTTTCAAGACATGAACGGGATATCTATAAACCTTATCAGATAAACATTAAACTAGCCCGTATTTTATTTTTATTTTTTAACAAACAGACTGTCAACAGGTCATTAATGACCCTAATAGATGGTCCTAGAGTGACATTAGAGTACAATTTTTTTTGTGAACATTTGAATATGATATTGTTAAATAATAAACTTTTTACGATTTATTAATAATTAATAATGAAAAATTATAAAATAAATTGAGAATCACATAATATAATTTAAGGAATAAGTTCCAGGTTAAAAAGTTTTTAGACAATACGCTTTAAATACGCTAATACGCTGATAAATAGAAATAAATAATGTTTTTATGATAGAATGAATTATAAATAATATTCAGAAAAAATATCGCTAGTCAATAAATGTAAGTTTTTGCATAATACATAATGATAAAAAAAATAATAATAAAAAGTGTCTTAAAGATAAATAAATTGTAAAAAATCTAACCCATAAAAACCAAATTTTTATTATACTCCCTTTCTCATTTACTAGTGGAAACAGGTTTGGCGCTTAACCTACGCGTTGGACTCGAGTCGGGCGTCGCTACGAAAGCGAGTAATAAAAAATTTCGAAAAATCCAAAATTATACTATAATTATTATTCTTTTTAAACGAAAATTTGTTAGATCATTTTTTATGGCGCCATTTATATTATTTATATTTATTTATTTATTTATTTATTTATTTGTTTACGCCCATTAGGCTTTTACATAAAGAGTATAGAATAAATTTCAGAAAGCACATACATTAAAAGTTTCAGGAATAGCACCAATCATGAGTATAAAAATTAAAAATGTAGAGTAGGTAACGAGCAGCAATGCGTATAGGCTCTTACATAAAAAAATATATCATAAAATTAAAAAGAACATACATTAAACAATATAAATTACAAGTAGCAAGTTATTAAATCATAATATTAAATCATAATAAATCATATATTCTATCATAAAAACATTATTTATTTCTATTTGTCAGCGTATTAGCGTATTTAAAGCGTATTGTCTAAAAACTTTTTAACCTGGAACTTATTCCTTAAATTATATTATGTGATTCTCAATTTATTTTATAATTTTTCATTATTAATTATTAATAAATCGTAAAAAGTTTATTATTTAACAATATCATATTCAAATGTTCACAAAAAAAATTGTACTCTAATGTCACTCTAGGACCATCTATTAGGGTCATTAACGACCAGTTGACAGTCTGTTTGTTAAAAAATAAAAATAAAATACGGGCTAGTTTAATGTTTATCTGATAAGGTTTATAGATGTCCCGTTCATGTCTTGAAAAATGACGATCCAATTACACTATTCATCGATATTTAAAATTTCGAAAATTGATGTCTAGCCTAACAATATAAAAATAAGGTTTAAATAATGAATGCTTGCTGTCTTTAACCGATGAGCAATATTAAAAATAAGGTAAATTTTTACGCCGTCTTCGATAGCTCTGTTGCATGTGGTGTTTTTTGATATTTACTTTATTGATTTAAAGTTTAGTTCGATCCAAGTAGAAAATCTACGACTTACCTTTAGTCGACTGGTGGGCCGCCTGTCTCCGTATACTAAATCTTCGTCCGCCGTATTCCTGGTCTTGCTTGTCACCTTTTTGTTGATGTTTGAATACTTTCCGTTTAGAGATTTCCGTTAATTTGAATCACACAATAGCTCCGAATAGCACCGTTTCTCCCGTGTCCACAAAGCGAATCTGCCACGCCGACTTGATAGACGTGTGTTTTTACGCACCGCCGCCAGGGGCCATAGATCGCTACTAGGATGAACATCTCAAATCAATAATGAAACTTGTATATGTGTATGTGTAATATGTATGTATCAAAAGCCTAAACATCCCGCCGCCTAACCAAGGCCCGCCTTGGTTACCAATCCCCCGAAAGTAACCTACACAATTTCGAAATGGGTCTCAGGAGGATCCCATTCTGGGTCTTAACTTCCGCAACCCGAATGATTCAGTCTTTATCAGGTAGTAAATTGATCAACCGGCCGCGTTTCCATTGCAAAGGGGTTATATTATCTTCTTTAATCAAGACGAGATCATCTAGCTTAGGAGGTTCCGTTTTTGAGGTCCATTTGAAGCGTTGTTGAAGCGTATGGAGATACTCTGTTCTCCATCTAGCCCCAAAATGTTGTGACATCTTTTGAATTTGTTGAAAACGGGACAACCGATTTAATTTATTTTCCGAATAAGGATATTCCGGCAGAGCCACCAATGGTTGCCCAATTAAAAAACAACACTTCGAGATCCACGGGATCCGTACTCAGAGGGCACAGCGGTCGTGAGTTCATAACTGCTTCCACCTTGGTAAAAATGTGGTAAGCTCTTCGAAAGTTAATCGGGTCTCCCCAAGTACGCGCCGAGCGTGAGTCTTCGCAGACTTGACGGCTGCCTCAAACAACCCACCGTGATTTGGACTTGAAGGAGCGTTAAACAACCACGTTACACTATTCTGAGTCAATCTGCTCTCTATGTCCGAACGGAAGTTTACACTTTCCCGAAGGAAAGTGTAATTTTCCCGGAGATATTTATCTGTACCAGAATAGTTGGTTCCGCAATCCGATCTCACTAGAGATGGAAGTCCTCTCCGTGAAGCAAACCGTGTAAAGGCAGCAACGAAAGCTTCTACTGAAAGATCTGTTACCATTTCCAAATGTACCGCTTTTGTGGACAAACAAACAAATAGCATTTAAATAGCATTTCATAATCTTAGAAGTACGCAAGGGGCCTGATTTTATCTAAAAGGGGCCGGCAAAATCTGTTCCGACGCCGAGAAATGGACGTATACCTATTACCCGATCAGAAGGTAGGTCAGCCATATATGGCTGCGTCGGCCGAGCTCGAGAACGATAACATTGTACACATCGAAAGGTAAAATGTCGCGTAATACGGCGAGCCGAAACTATCCAAAATAAGCGAGACAATATCGCCGAAAGGGTATTTGCTCCTACATGACAATAAATCCTATGATAGTGATTCACTAGTAATTCTGTAAAATGACCCTTTCCAGGTATTAAGACTGGATGCCGAGCATCATATGGTAGTTCCGAAGCTTTTATCCTACCTCCTAGGCGAACCAAATTATCGTTATCAACAAACAAATTTAGTCGCCGCAAACATGTTTTAATTGGTTTTCCCGCTTTCAAGGCTAAGATCTCTTCATTGAAGGAAGCGGTTTGAACCATCCGAATCAAGTATGATATTGAATTTCTACGTTCTGTAACCGCAAGCGGACCAAGTAATCGAGAAATATTATTTTTACAATTTTTTACGAACCGTAATATATAAGCTGTGACATTCACCAGTTTGTCAAACGAACTGTAACGCTCTATCAGGTTAAAATCTGAGTCTAAAACGCCGATATTTGTAATCTTAGCAGTATTCCTCAATCCGGGCAACAGATCAGCAGGAAAATCTGAACAAACATTCGGCCACCGATCCGCTGGTTGACCTAACCATTGCGGTCCCCACCAAAGATCGTGTCGCAATAATTCCTCCGCCGAAGCGCCACGTGATCCGCAGAGTTCTGTTCACCAGGAACATGTCTCTAGTTAATCTTAACCTTTGAAGAAATTATCTGAGTAACCCGATTGCCTTCGAATACTTGCAATTTATGCGGAGGCGTGCCGATCCACGCCAACACGATAGTACTTTTTTTCTATCGATCAAGATATCGATAACTAAAATTGGATCATGCGTTTAGAAGTTACGGCCAAAAAACTGAACATCAAAAATGTATCGAAAACTCGAGGTTCTAAACAATTTCAATAGATGTCTACCTGGCTCCGGAAAAATGGAAATAATTATTTTTGTTAATTACTTTTCTAAAAAAATAGATAAAAAAAACTAAAAATGCAGAAAGATACATCACGGTAACCTGTAAAGATTTTATTTAATAGAAAAAAAAAATTGAATCCTCATTGAGGCCAAAACCGCGAAACTGGTGTAAAAGCGAACGTAACTTTGAAGCCTGCCAAAAAAAGCCGTTAAAAAAAAGTTTAATACGTTCGAAAGACGCGCTATTTTCCTATCGAATGCCATATCGCCGAATAAAATGGGGTTAGGCGTTCCGGAGTTATAACCAAAAGACTAAACATCAAAAATTTATCGAAATCTCGAGCTTTTAAAAAAAACCAACAGATGTCTTAGTTCATCCATAAAAATGAAAATCGTTTCTAACTTTTCTAAAAATAAAGATAGAAAAAAAACTAAAAATTTAGAAAGGTAGGTAAAAAATTCTCCCCATGAAACTCGGATGAAAGAAAATATTTTCATATATCTTATACTTTTATGAGAATTGAGGTTTCCAAAAACGTCGCGGTCGAAACGTCCACTCCACCGTCGAGTCGTACGCTCCGCTGCCGAAACTGTTTCTACAGGTTTATCATTTTTGAAATCATTGTGCGTGCAAAGAAGAAGAAGAAAATTATTTTTTAACTGTATACTTTACCTAACCAAACTTCTTGAATAAATGTATATATATAAAAAACAATATAAATAAATTAAATAATATCTAATTTAATATAAAAATAAATATATAAATAAATTAAATAATATCTTATTTAATATATAAAAAATAAATAAAATCTAAATAAACAATTAAATGGAACTGGATTTTTTTGTTTCTTAAAATATATCACTCGTTTCATTACGTTTTTAATTACAAAATATAAAAATACCGAATAAAGTTCAAAATTTCTCACAAAAGTTTATAGAACCTTTTAAAGAAGAAAACGAATATAACGCAGAAATGTTAGACCTGTAATAATTGTCTTTGTAAATTTTTTTTGCATCAATATCCGCCGAGAAAACACAGAAGTGTATTTAATATGTCTTTATATAAAACTTAGGCAGGTTCCTTTTGAAAAATTACACGCAACTACAAAAATGCACTTCACTATTTTGTTTTAAAATCTAATAACATAAACAGCTGATTTGAACGAACATTTTTTGTAAACATATACATATTTGATTTCGTTCGCTCAAAACTAAATTGTATAAAAAAATGTTTTTTATTGTCAAAATTGATAAAGTATTGTCGCGAACCGAATGGTGTACGAAAACGCATCTGTTTAAGGGATGGAAAAAACATTTTTTTGAATGCAGTAAATCGTGTCAGGGGGTATTATTTTTCTTCGTAGGTCAGTCTATAAAAAAATATGCAACATCTTAAACACTAGGTCCTGTCGTGGGACTAACTTCATAGCATAGTTCCCACAGTCCTCACTGACCGAGGGGTTCGCACATGTGTGATTCGGCCACCCGCACGCTGGCGTGGCGCAAGAAGCAAGAATATAAAAAATACTTACCTACCCGTCACTTGGGGTGTTTACGTAAAAATTAATTTGAGACTCCTTATTTTAACACGGGCTTAAATCAAATGATAAAAGGGCAGGTTGGAATTTAATGATAAGGCAGCAGCACTAGTTGAAGAAATTTAACATGGGTTTGTTATACGATATTGTAAAGGCCCACCAGGGCGTTGATTAATGAATAAATACAACAATTAAATAAAATAAATAATTGTGATGACAATGATGTTTTAGTTTAACTTTAATTTAATTTTTAAATTATGTACGGTAATATGCGTAATGATTATGAGATTTATGTTTAAATGATGTAGTATGTTTTGTGTTGCACTTATAAGAATTATCAGGGCATTGATTAAAAAAAATAAAATTAATTAAATAATTATGATGACGATATATATAAAATTAAACTAACATATAAATGTTAGTTTAATTTTGGTTTAATTTAAATTATGTAGCGTATTAGGCGTAATGATGATATGATTTAATTTAAATTCTGTACTGTAATATGTCAAATGATTAAGAGATTAAAATTTAATTTATGTTCTATGTTTTGTGTGACGATTGTAAGAGATACTATGATGGTTTCAGTTATAATAATTACCGTAATTTTAAGTGCAATTACTATGAGAAAATTATCATTGTAATAGGTATGTACCCACATAGTTTAATATTTGTTGTGTATAGATATAGTATATTTAGATAGGTTTTCAAAAGGGGCTGGGCAATCTGTTCCAACCAATGCACAGTCACGATTTTATTTTGGCGCCACCCGGAGACCCAATCAGCTGGTGTTAAGCATTCCCTCCAGCGCAGCGGGAACATCCCAAAACGAAGATTATATAATGCCCGACGCAGCCACCGAGCAGAGAGTTGGTTAGAATTTTCTGTGAGAGGAGTACGTACGTCAGAGAGTTCTATGACGAGGTTCGTTAGAAAATTCGGCGAGTGAAGGACGCCAGGAAGTTGTGCGGGAGGTTGAGAGGAGAGTTGATGGAGCGCTACGTCCGAAGTCTCGAGAGGGAGTAGAGCAGTTGATAGAGAAGAGGATAGTACGTCGGCAGAGAGAAGCAACAAAGGGCTAGCAGGTGGATTGAGTAGCCTGCTTAGGGCCCAGGAGGACAAGGAAAACCAAGAAGAAAACAAGAAGAAAGAACACAAGCAGAGACGGGAAGGATGACGCCAGGTGGACTGCAGTGACCACCAGGAGTCATCATCTCCGGGTAAAACGACGAGAACTTCGTTCGAGACGCCGCACTGGAGGACGCGACTCGCCCCAGGATAGTTAAGGTAGTTTTAATTTAATTTTAAGCATTCAACTTTTTATTAATTTTGTGTCCAAATTTTTCGTTTTCTCGTTCGTATTTTCGTATGTATTCCAACCTGCCTAACTATAAGTTTGTGTAAAATAAATTAGAATGAATTGATTTTCCGCGAGTCTCATTTTCCCTCCCCGCTTCTTTATCTTGTGGCTAAAATAAATTGGGTGGTGGTTAATGGTAGTAACCGATCGCATTTTTTTCCGCGGAGCGGATAAAAAAATAAGACGAGTCGTGTTAGTATATATTAAACTACATACTTGTGAAACAGAAATCTTATTAAACAAATATATCCTGAGATATTACATTTTTTAGTAATCAATACCCAAAAATTCTATGAAATGGTCATTTTTTTGACACATTGATCATTTCGTTATTTTTCGTCGATTTAATTTTATTTTATTTTATTTAATTATAAATCCACGACAATTATTTGTGTTTCAATTTCTACAGCCTTATATTTCACCAGAGGAAATCGTTTTTGTATCAAAAACATATAAAAGATTCGTTTTATGTAAATTTATGTATAAATCGTCGACATTTTTCAGAATTAACTTTCAAAAACCCATGTGTACTTAAAAAAATTTCAGCTGTCAGATGTGTGCATTACTAACTTTAGTGTTTTGTCTCAAAAACTTTTCCCAAACGAAATTAGGTACTTCGTACTTCAATTTAAGTGCTACTGGTGAAGTTTTCAACTCTTTCGATGATTAAAAATAGAAATAAGCAAACTAAAAATGTTAAAAAATTACACAGGATGCAGAAATGCAATGTCCATGATGTGCAATTAAAAAAAGCGGAAATAACGCCACATTCCGCATAATTTTCATTCAAAAACACCAAAAAAATGTTTTTATAAAAATAGTAGTCGGAGGCTAAAAAAAAGAGGAAGAAGTTTGAAAATGTATCGAAAAAAATGGGCAATTTCTCAGCTACCCCCAAAAAATAACAAAACATTTTTAGCACGTCGTTGGAATACGAACAAACTGATATAAAAAACATTCAAATTATATCAAACTATCGAAAATTTATCGTTGTTTTTTAAATATTTTTGTGGAATATTATCAACATCTGTGTTTTTGTTCTCATAGAAAACAGCCAACTGTGACGTGGAAATATAATTTTTATCTGGCACTTCCGCTTTTTGACGTAAGTATAGTTCGTTTCGTATATCTCTTTTCTTTTTCTTTTTTGCATTAAACTTGCTTCAATAATATATTTTTGTATATTAATTAACATTTTTGAACAAACATTAAAATACTTTGTTTTTTTTTAAACTGCTAAGTGAGCTTATTGTCAATTTTTTCTCCGTATTTATACTTTGCAAAGTAAAGGGCTACCACATTTTACTTGAATACGATTGAAAAAAATAATATTTTCAGTATTCATAATTGTGAAATGGCCTACATATTGATATATTTTTAAAATACACATATGTTTTGTCTATCACTGACAGCTACCATAAACATTACTTTTATATCCGGAATTTTTATGCCATTATCGACTTCTGTTAGAACATTTTCGTAAAAAAAAAACTTCGAAATATGCATTTGCAGTGAATGACCAGCCTTAACTTATCTACATATTATCTTCTAATATCTTAAGGCGTGGAATGAAAAACTGATAATTTTTGTGAATCCGGGAGATAAGAAGAATTATATGTAAAAATATGTTAAATTTATTTTATGATTAACTAACTATCACGTCGTTTCTCTGCAGGGGTAGGCAGAAAGGATAGAACGCCATATTCTGCAATCTTGACACACCACTTTTGCTTCGGCTACATTAATTTATCTTCTCATACATTTTCTACGGTTGTTGAGGCTTTTAACAGGGCCATCTTCAATACTTGTAGAATCTGACTATGTCAGAACTATCGCGGACGCCCTCTATTCATGTTGCCTTCAACACTCGCAACTCTTAACCATTCTTTCCCCGCTCATACGTTCTACATGTCCAAACCATATCAGCACTCCTTTCTTTATCTAGCCTACCACGCTACAGCCAGCATTACATTCACTTCCAATTTGTTCATTCCTCACTCTTTCGACCAAATATTATCACACAAGCGTCTTAGTGACCGCATTTTCACCGCTTTCTGTCTACTTTCATTTCTTTTTTGCCAATTTCAGGCTTCACTTCCATGCATCAGAGTTGGCCCTAGAACGCCATTATGTACCGCAAGTATTGCTTCTTTTGACAGATTCTTATTGGCCACATTATTAACACTAATTATGAACTTTGAAAATGACCAATTTCAAAAGTTGCCTTTCAGTACCAATCCAAATCATCTTACTATAGACCCTTTCTCTCTTTCCATATTTAATAATCAACATTTAACAATCATTTTAAATAAGGTCAATACCAAAAGAAAATGAATTGTTCAATAGGTACATTCATAACACGCAAGCTAGGAATTTGTCCGAAAACTTCCCTTGTTCTGCGTGTAGTTTTCTGAGATATTCTGCCGTGTACACCGCGGTATTGCAAGCCTATACTTAACCACAACATCATCAACGCACAGCCCTGATGGTGACCCTTCAATAGGATCCGAAAAGTTGGCCAGAGAGGCCCGATATACCTACTCTACAGAATATTCCGGAAAACTACACGCAGAACATCCTGAAAGGCTGTGAAAAGCTGTAATGATGGTTCAACTTTTTGCCAAAAATAAGTCAGAAATATTGAAAAAAAATAATTACTTTAATGTAGCATCAAATTCATAGTTATCTCCATAACTATTCATATAAGGTCATGATTGCTTGAACATTTTAGACCCAAAATAGGTAATAATCTACCCGCCAAGTTTCTGCTGCTAGCTCTAGTACACCCTGTATTTCATGGGTCCTTTTAATATTCAAGTAAATAAAAGTGAATGCAGAAACTGTTGTCACCCAAGTCAAAATATTTTTAAGGACTGGAATATCGGAAATAATGAAATATTGCTAACATATTTAGGTGTATTGTCTAGAATCTTTCCAAATTCGTTTTGGGAAACTAATTCTGCATAATTGCAAATTTAGAAATCGTCGCAATGTTTGCCGGGATATTTGAAATTTATGTCTTAGAGTTTTGTACTCTTTATATTGTCAGAGTACGTATCATAGTGAGGATTCCATACGCTAGGGAGTGTGGCGACCGACAGTGGCAGCTGCCAGCTTACAGGATGTATTACAACCCGCTTAATAATAAAGGTCTACTCACAGCTGAAGGATTGTCGTGCTCGCCGGAAAATATTCACAAAACTAATCACTTTTCACTTATCTGAGAAAATAATGCAACTGCTTTTAATAAGCTACAATCGATTTAGCGTTTTGAGCAGGGCGACAGCGTCCAACCATATATGTATATACCTGGATACTGAGATTAATTCCAAATTATCGCTTCTTGTCTTATCAATGTGACGTGTGTTTTAACCAGCCAAGACCTATTGTCTTTTGGAATGACGCAATTTCTTAAAATTCTTTCTACAAATTATTTTCTTAAACGTTTCCCTGACATGTTTCTTTATGAGAAGTAGCTGGTGTCTGCAGTATCTTTTATTTGAAGACTATTATAATATGTACTTATATATTATTTTTCAATATCTTCAAGTTTGTGTTTTCTGGGGTATTATGCCGCGTTGTTAATACCCCAGAAAACACAAACTTGAAGATTCTGAGTGGCCGTGAAAACCTAAGAACATTCTTATTTTTCAATAATTTTAAATGTTACATACAGTAGCCGGCAAACTTAGAAAGCGATATCGCCGCCGCAGTCGAGTGTTCTCCTGCCGGGCCGTACCAAGTCGAGCTTATGTGAAGCTAGAGTCTCGTCGAGTGTTTATCTCCTCTCTTTTTCTTTCTCTCTTTTCTGTTCAACTGTGAGAATTTCAAAGTTAACATTTATATATCTAGAAATATATACTATAATATATATATATATATATATAATATATAATATATATACGTAGCAACCTTTGTTCGTCACACCTCTTCGCGAAACCTCTGAAGAAATGAATTTATCGATCCCCGCACCAACGATCTGCACCAAAAATTGATTTCTGACCGCGTAGGTACCGCAAACACTCTATGGAACAAAATAATGTCTTTGGTCTACTGCGGGTAGTTTCACAGCGGTCGCGAACGGCGGGGACGAAATTACAAAATGGCGCATTCGGAATCTGACACTTCAGCACGCAAGATGTGAACTTTTTCTGTGAACCCTCGTGTTAATAGGTAAGCTCATTCCGAGAGACGCAATTTGAATGTGACGTGTGTTTTAACCAGCCAAGACCTATTGTCTTTTGGAATGACGCAATTTCTTAAAATTCTTTCTACAAATTATTTTCTTAAACGTTTCCCTGACATGTTTCTTTATGAGAAGTAGCTGGTGTCTGCAGTATCTTTTATTTGAAGACTATTATAATATGTACTTATATATTATTTTTCAATATCTTCAAGTTTGTGTTTTCTGGGGTATTATGCCGCGTTGTTAATACCCCAGAAAATACAAACTTGAAGATTCTGAGTGGCCGTGAAAACCTAAGAACATTCTTATTTTTCAATAATTTTAAATGTTACATACAGTAGCCGGCAAACATCTTGAAATTTTACGGCGTAGTGGGGGGAAGTATGCGCATGTACCATTCCACCAACGAGACCCAAATTTTGTCTTCTGCGCATTTCCCCACTACGCCAAAGAATTTCGAGAAGTTTGACGGCAACTATACTATGTTTTGTATTATTAATTAATATGCCAAGTATTTTGTAATTTTGGATAATGGATGGTAAAAATGGATATATTTTGAAAGGTTGTTTAATGTTCGTGTTTTACCAATTTTAAAAAGGTGTTATTCTATTAAAAAATAGTTCCAGAGGCGAAAAAATGGTTGTTAATTACATTTTTTAGGGAAAATTAGTATATTTTTATTTTTTTGTACATGAATGCGTTTGCTTTACTTTGTAAATACTTTTTTGATATTTTTGTGACATGAATCAATTAAAAAATAATCTTGAATTAGCATTAAAACATATTTTTCAAAGGCGAAATGCAAATGTATAATTATCTCAAAATGACTTGAATGTTAGTTAACAACTTGTTGCCATGGGGTCTTCAATTATCAATAATTACAATCACGCCAAAGAAGTACAACTTCTACGGCGCGTACATGAGTACACCAAACTGATCCATTTTTTCAATATTCCTGACTCATCGTTTGTTGAGCGTCGGACTAGCAAATTATCTATTTTAATAAATTGTTAAAACCTCGCAGATGTTTGAAATGAAATTGTTTTGCAAGGTTCTTATCATTTTATTTGACTTGTAATATATACTTGTAATCAATTTGTAATATTCGAAACTAGTTACTTTTATGAAAATTAAAGATAATTCAAAGATTATAAATTGTATAAATTATCTTTGCATATTCAAGTTTGTGTTTACTGGGGTATTATGCCGTGTTGTTACGACCTTTCGGGCCGACGTTTCGGATCCCATTGCAGGGTCCATCATCACATCAGCTCTGATGATGGACCCTGCAAATGTCGACCCTAAAGGTCGTAACAACATGGCATAATACCCCAGTAAACACAAACTTGAAGATTCTGAGTGGCCGTGAAAACCTAAGAACATTCTTAACTTACCCACCTTTTTTTTTTGAAAAAAATTTCAAAATGTTTCGAAGCCAACGGCTTCTTCATCAGGATAACAATCATGTACAAAATAAAATTTAAAAATCCAAGTATAGATAATCAAAAAATTATATATGGAAAATATTATTTTCATGTTAAGTAGGTACTTTATTAATGGAGGAGTTATGTGCTGTTCCGCAAAGGTCCTTCACTGTAACGTTTGAGTGGAATGAAAAGGTTAATTGTTTTCCATACATAATTTTTTATTATTTTGATAATCTATACTTCGATTTTTAAATTTAATTTGTACATTTGTTATTCTGATGAAAAAACCATTGGCTTCGAAACATGTTGAAAATTTATTTCAATAAGAAAGTGGTGTATACAAAGTTAATTTATATTTATCATTATAATGTCACCACAAAATGAATTTTCTGTGTTTGAAGAAGAAGTAATTCCAAGATGTTTATGTTCATGTGTATGTTAATTAATATAGCGCCATTTTTGCGTAAGGGACGCTTCAATGGTGCTTTACAGATGCGACATCCTGAAAAAATGAGTTTGTAGGCTCTTCTTGAAGTGTTCCTGGTTCTCCATAGATCGCAGCACTGGAGGCAGCTGATTCCGCACAGCTAGGCCCGCAAAGCTGAAAGCACGTTCCGCAAACGTTCTATTGATAGTAAATTTCACAAACGACATCATTTGTATTGCTGCAAAAATCAAACATTATCTCGATTTTCACTGTTGAAATTCGCGATGAATCTGATGATGGCATTTCGGTTTTAGTTTGATTTCCTCATACTTTTTTTTTTGTTATGAATTTGATGAGAACTTTGTTTGATGAGAACTGAAATTTTGTTTGGCGTGATGATTTTTGCGCTAGCTTGTGATAACTGCGCGGGACTTTCAGGGGAAGGTTGCTAATAGCGATTTATTCTGCAGATAATCCTAATAGCTGCAACTAGACAACTGGCGATTCGAATATTCATTTTTACCCGCTAAAATATTCCCCGTTACTTGGCTTCGGTATAATAGGTGTTGATAAGGGCATCTTCACAACCATGTTTGCAATATTGCTTTCACTTAGGACAAGTTTTAATCTTTCGATGTATCAGGGTTTTGTTAGAGTTTCAGTAGTTTGATAAGTTCTCAAAATTTTGGCATGAAATTTATCATCATTGTTTGTAGCCATTGCGACATTTTATTCCCTCGATTATAAGTTTATTAATGTTCAGAGGCGCGGCTCGCGGTTATCTTAATTTCTCCTACTTGGTGCCATTGATAATCCTGCTGAATTCTTAAAAAATCGCAATCGGTATTTTTAATATATTTGAATATATTGGATGAAGAATAGACCAAACGACTGACATCTTGCTGATAAATAGATGTCTACTGAGCCCGTTCATTCATTCATTTTTAACCCCCAGCATACCGCGATACAGATAAGAGCCAGTGATCGCCAGACTTACGTTATAGTATTGCCTCGTGTTGTGGCTAGGGAGGAATGAATCAACATACGGGAAACTAATTAGCAATTTATTACCTAATGATTAATTAATTATTGAATGTACAAAGTCACTCATCACGAATTAATTTTCAATTTCAATAATATGTACATTACTGACTTAATATTCAATGCATACATACATATTATGAAGGTGTCCTTTCTGGGTTTCAATCCGTGGGATTGGTTTGCAGCAAAGTACATCTCCTTCTCTATTCTGCTCGGTCTTCGGCGATGCTCTTCAGCTCTGTGTACGAGGCACAATTCATATCCTGGCACACTCGCTCTAGATATTCACGGCGAGGGCGTCCTCTGGCAATCTTTCCCTCTACCATGACATGAGGAGCAAACGAAAATCCCGTACCTGTGGCTATTTCTCGGAAGCCATTAAACCCGGCCGCACGGCTGCGTAATTATCAAGCTTCCCAAAGTGGCACATTTTCAGCGAATTTTATTGCCGGGAGCTCCGCCTAGCAACAGAAAATAAATGGTTGTTTGCTAATCCATCCCCTCCACCGCCGAACAGCTATAAAAGCGTACGCTTTTACTCCCAGCCAGGATACACTGTTCGGAAGGCTCCAACAGTCCTCGCCTTACTAGGAGGTGTCCGGGAGGGATTCCTGGCGAACTTAGAAAGCGATATCGCCGCCGCAGTCGAGTGTTCTCCTGCCGGGCCGTACCAAGTCGAGCGTATGTATATTTTATATTATGGCTAGAAATGGCTATATAGCCATAATAGCCCCCACAGCGGCCGTATCGTCGACTCATATCTTTTGAGGTCTTCCGACGCCTCGTTTATTTTCTCAAGGTTTATTTCTCCATTTCAGAACTCTGGAAGTACATTTTATAGCATCTTGCCTTGCAACATGCCCTTATTGCTAATTAAGCTTCGCTACACGATTATTGTTAATTTAGCTTCGCTACACGATCCACGATATCCACTTCTCTAATAATGTGGAACTAAAACTGAAAAGACTTGCGTTGGGGAAGAGATAAAATGTTAAATAAATCAAATAGTCGAAAGTTATAGGTGTACTTAATTTTTTTTTAATGTTCCCTTATACCTGTATACAATTGCTATCTGGGAACTAATTCAGCGCTATCTCTTAGGCTTACGCCAAGCAAGGATCTCTCCATGGATCGTTGCATGCATTTGAGCTTTTCTATACTTTTCTTTGTAAGGGCCACCGACTCTACTCTATACGTATGCACGATTCAAAAGCTTTTCTTTTTAAGCTCGGTGAGATCTTTTTGCTGTCGAGAATATGTTTGAGTTTGCCAAAAGCAGCCCAGCTCACTCCTATTCGACTTGGCAATTATGCTGTTTGGTTTTCTTTGTTAATTTTTGTCTTCTGTCCCAGATAAACGAATTTATATTCATCTACTATTTCAATATTATTGTTATTGATTGTAATATTTATGACATTAAGACCAACTTTGCTCGAAGCTTGTAGTTTTATAACCATTATACTTAGATCTTTGATGTTTTCAATTACAAATACTATGTAATCTGCACCTCTGCTATCAAATTAAATTTGCAAAGACATATTTTTAAATAAATAAAACTCTTCAAATCTCTAGGACATGCACAAACAGCCTTCAGATATTTTGAATCTAAATTCTTTAGCAAAATGTTGTTTGCAAAGATGGGTGGACAGCCGTTAGTCGGTTACATTATTTATTCACTTCTATTCTATGTGTCGGACAAGAAAAAACCGGTGGCCCTTAATCGGGCCTTTTTTACCAATCTCCATATGTTGGCACTGATGAACATTTTATTAAACAAAAAAGTGATTTTTTTGTATTTTGATTTTTTAGAATTAATTATTGCATTTTTTTATCACATGAATTGTGAGCGCGAGCGCGCAGATGGGCAAGAATAAATAAAACCCTTTGGGTATGCCTAGCGCGCTCGACGCATTTTTTATTAAAAATAACCGAAGTTATTTATTGTAATTTTTGTATGTATGTTTTTTAAAGTTTATTTTTGACATCACTGGGAGGTCGTTATCGGATTAATTTTGTTGTTAAAAATGTTTTTGTGTATGTTGTAAGCGATGTAAGAAGAAATCGCGGCGGCATGATTTGATTCTTGAAAAAGATTTTAATCTTCCCAAATCGTAATATTGGGCGACTGCAGTACGGTATCGCCACAGTCCGGGGGCATCGGTTTTACCCTCTAGCGACATCAGTACCGTGCCGAAGTCGCCATTTTATCGGTACCGTGCCAAAGTCGCCATTTTTATCAAACACAATTCAGTACCCTCTTGCGACATCGGTACCGTGCCGAAGTCGCCATTTTTATACAAAAATTATAAAATGTAAAAATTAATATGATTTTGTTCGCAATCACTTGTATATGGCTTTACATAATTTTATGTAGAAAAAATATTGAATTTGTGTAGCCAGGCTCGCCAGAGAGACCAAATATACGAAATTATTGCACCCAGCTTGGCGAGTCTGGCCCCCTTTTTACCGATTATCTCCATGAAGGATGAACCTGAGAGACATTTGTTATTGAAACAAAAGAAAGATAAAATATAAATGTGTAAAAATAGTACGTTATAACTATAGTAGAATATTTAGTTACATGTTTATTAATATTTTGAATACGGGACCACTGCTCTTAGAGCTGCGACTCGAATTATGAGTAGTGATCCCGCCGTCAGACAGAGGTCGGTGTCGTCGGTTTCCGAAATGCCGACCTCTCTGACTGGTCGTTGAAAATGCGCCTGGGCGTGCGGGCCCTGATTTTTTGATGAAATAAATTACGTGGCGCAGGAATCCAGAATTCAGTTCTGCTCCTGCGTTCACCTCCAGATCTACTTGCGACTTTCTCTTCTTCTCTACTCGACTCCTGCTTCAGCCTTTGGACCGCTCTAAGATTCTCAGCGAATTTTTAGACGATCTCGCTTTCGTCTGAGAGTCTGCGATATCGGTGCCATCAGGTTGACCTGACCGTAAGGCGGTGGAATCACCCCATATTTTTGCGCGTTCCCGTCCGGAACAATTCTATTTTGTTTACAATTATTGTCAATTGTTTTTAAGCTTTGCTGTCTCAACACGGATTTCCTTTTTTTCTTACTTGAAGCGTATTGCGATGGATTTTTACTCAGAATCTCTGCACAGCGTTGCGTGAGATTGTATTATTTACAAAAATGATATAAAACGCTTCCTAAATGTGACAAAAAACGGACCCAGAAGACTTACAAGTAAGCCGACGTATGGAATCAGGTATGATTGTGTTGTTTGTAGACCACATCTATTTTTAAGAACTGACCGTGTTAGAGAAGCGCATGAGAATAATAATGTATTAGAAATTTAGTTATTTTAACCCTCAACAACCCACAAGTGTCTAACGGACATATTATTGCGTTTTATATTTATAAAGATAAAAATGATGAAAGATATAATGATAAGAATTTTTAAAAGTATTTATTTTTATGAATTCACCTTTTATCTTATCTACCATCAGTGTTGTACGAATATACACTTGCAATGAAAATATTTTAATCATAAATAATTTAATATTTATTGGTAATAAACTAAAATAGTAACTCATCAACCCACAAGTGTCCAATAGACACAATGACCTTTTGTTTAATAATAATAATATTTGATAATTTATATAGCGCTGTTTTCGCGAATACTCGCCTCAAGGCCACTTTACACAGAAAAATGATCTTACAAAACAACTTACTGCTAAAAAAGAAAACTTATTTTATTATATTATATTATAAACTTACTATTACTTATTCACTAGGTGGCATGCAAGAAATGGAATTAAAGTTTAATACAATAATAGTTGGCAGTGCCCGAAAGAATTAGGTATTTTCGCGGAGTGCACAATAGGAGTGGAAAACATTAGCTAGTGTTGTGGTGGTCAGATTCTATAGGTTTTTATAGGATTGTCTAAATAAATGCGTCTTAAATTGTTTTTTGAATTGTGATAAGCTGTCTGTTTGTCTCAGTTTATTAGGTAGTTTGTTCCATAACTTTGGTCCAGCCACCGCGAAAGCACGATCACCGAAATTAGTTTTGTGGACGCGATTTACTTCAGCTAACCTATTTGTTTTATATGTTGATGATGAGCGAAGTGTTAGCTGTCTGTTATTTGCGGAGAATGGAATGCAGAAGTCGGATATGTATTGAGGGGCCATATTGAGAATAGCGAATAGAGGATTGAATGTAAGGCAAAGCTTATATTCAATCCTCTCTGGACATCTAAGCCAGTGAAAGTTATGAAGATGGTTTGAGATGTGCGCAAACTTTGAAACGCCGGTAATGAGTCTTGCGGCGGCATTAAATACAGATTGTAATTTGTTTATTTCCTGTTTCGGGAGATGAGCGTAGATACCATTACAGTAGTGTAAGCGAGAGAGATAACGTATCCGTTTATTAGTAATTTTGTTGTTTCTGTTGGGATGCTTTTGCGAATAGATTTAATGCGGCGTAAATGATAGAAGGCAGAGCTGGTTGTGGTATTAATTTGTTTACTAAGAGACAAGCTTGAATTTAAGTAAACTCCAAGTAGTTTGACATTGGTTTTGTTTGATTCGAATATGAATGTAGATTATTTATTTACATTTACTTACAGCCATGTCGTGTCGGGTAGGGAACTACAACTGCCAAACTTTTGATTGTGTTTCAATCGTAGTCTCTGTACTCATATATTGTATCAATCATTACTTAAAAACTTTTGACGTAAAGCAGTCGTGCTCGCATTCTTGAAACATACTTTAGAAGTAACAGAGATGATACTTTTGACAATCATTTCACTAGTCTTGATGTGGCAAAATCTTTGGCACAATGTCTCACAATGTGTAGTTAGAAAAATGAGAAAAAATAAGGCTTGTATACCTCGCAATTTACAACCGATACCTAATATTGAAACTAATGTCTTTGGTTTTTCTAAAAATATGACATTGGTCTCTAATGTAGCAAAAAAGAATCGTGCTGTCATTTTCTTGTCTACGATGCATCATACAAAAGAAACATATGTGAGCAATAAGAATAAATCTGAAATAAATTTCTACTATAACTCCACCAAAGGCGGTGTAGATACGCTTGACCAGATGGCTCGTGAGCTTCACGGGTTCATTCAGTCTGACGTAAAACAAATACCTAGATAGCCGATTGCATTTTTTAAAATATTATAGGTGTTACTGGCACTGCATCGCTAATTTTATGGATAAATTTATATCCTGTTTGGAACCAACGGTAAAAAAATACTCATATAATAATAATAATATAATGAGATAACTATTTTTACGTGAAATTATAACTGAATTGGTAACACCTCATATACAGGGACGAAAAAAGAATGACCTATCGAGTAATGACTTAGCAGCCATGAACTAGTGGTAGTATCAAATCAAATCCTTCAAAAATATCCAGGACCTTAATACCTTAAGGTTAAACACAGAAAGTATGTGTAATAAAAGTTAAATATTAATTAATTAATAAACACTGTCTGTTGCATTCGCATTACCTTTGTTTTCTTTTATTTGGTAGATAGAATAAAGAAAGGAGTACTTAGATAGTTCAGTCATGTAAAACGTATGAGCGAGGAAACGATGGTTAAGAAAATATATAGGGCAAGTGTTGAAGGTAATAGGAATAGAAGGCGTCCGCGAAAAGCCTGGCACTATCAGATTCTACAAATATTGGAGGACGGCCCTGTGAAAAGCCTCAACAACCGAGCATGCACGAGAAGATGTATGAATGTAGCCGAAGCAAAAATAGAGTAATGTGGCGTCCTATTCTCTGCCTACTCCTGCAGGTAAACAGCGTGATGGTTAGTTAGTTAGCTAGTTATTTGCCCTAGATTTCGGTGATGAGTCTGTTGGATACTACTGATTACATAACGTTACATTAGTATACTGGGTAGTTAAGGGTTAAACGATAGTAGGTCTTGGAGGGTTAAAATAAAACGTCACATTGATAAGACACGAAGCGATAACTCGGATTTATTCTCAGTATCTCTTTACATACGTGTATGATACATGTATATGGCTGGACGCACCTGCCCTGCCCAATACGCTGAAACCCTCGCAGCAACGTATATTTTCTAAGTACCGGCGAATGTGGTTCGATCCTATTTAAAGCTATTTAAGATTGTGATTATTTGGTGAATATTCAGCGAGCACGACACTCCTCCAGCTGTGAGTACACCTTTATTACTAAGCGTGTTTTAAAATACCCTATAGTCTGGAAACTGGCCACTGTCGGTAGCTAGAACACACTCCCAAGCGTATGGACTCCATACTACAATTCGTACTCTGACAATATCGAAAGAGTACAAAACTCTAAGCCACACCTACATTTCAAATGTCCCGGCAAACAAACTTTCGAAACTATTTATTTTAACGCCAGCTTTTTTATTTTTTATTTTTTACAGCTAGTATTTTAAATGAAAATAAAATGCCTTTTCTGATTATATAGCTTTAAATTTGTAACCTATTGTTGTATACTATTTACTATAAATACCCTGCATTGGATACAGAAAATAGAGTTAACCTAGAAGATCTGATATTATATGTGGAAAATATAAAGATGATTTATAAAACCAATGACTAAATACGAATATCTTCCTTTACAAGAATAGTGAAGTACATAGACAACAAGAGACTGTCATATAAGAGGTAATGTACCGCGGACTAATAGAGAAAGACATGGATTCCTATATACCTACTGCAGTCGATTTTTATAATGGAATTCCTAATAACACAAAGGAACTAATGTGGAACTAGTGAAAAGACTTATGTTGGGGAGGATATAAGCTGTTCAACAAATCGATGTGTCGGTAATTAATATGTGAACTAAATAAATAATTATTGTGAAGTTGCAATTTCAGAAAAAAGTTCTGTGAATTATTAAACAAATTTTTGTTAACCAATTAGAAAACACATACAGAAAAATCATATTAACGAAAAAATATTTTAACTGCTACCGGGATTCGAACCAACGGACCTCCAATCTATCCGGGGATGGCGCGTTATCCAATTTCGTTAATTTTTCCAATTATTTGAACTGCCGGGGAAATATAATTATTATTTACTATTTCATAAGTGTCGGCCATTAATAAGTAAATAGTTATTCTTTAGGAACTTGAATGTAGGTAAAGGAACCGCCATTTTATGATGGGTTACAGCTAGCTTTTATATAATTCAAAAATAATAATAATTATTATTATAACAAAAATATTAATTCCAGCGTAACCAGGTAGCAAGTGCAATACCTGGTCCGCCATATAAGTTACACGCTACATATACGTTATATTGAAGCATAATATAGATAAAGAAAATATTAAAAAGAGCAAAAAGAAGAAAAAGAAAAAAGAAGAACTATTAAATAATATTATAAATAGTGTACCAGATCTACCAGCAGAAACTTGGCCGGTAGATTCCTGCCTATGTTCAAGATATGACCTAATATCAATAGTTATGGAGGTATATAATATTAAAGTATGCATTTTTTTTCAATATATGTGACTTATTTTTGGCAAAAAGTTGAACCATCATTACAGTCACAACTTTAAAAACCTTTTTCAATTTTTGCAAGGTTATTATCATTTTACTCGACTTTTATTGAAGCGAATAAATTTTTCATAATCGAAATAAGTTAGTGTAATGATTGTTCAACTTTTTGTAAAAAAAGTCAGAAATATGGAAAAAAAAATGCCAACTTTGATATTGCATACCTCCAAAACGATTGATACATGGTTGCTTGAACATTTTAGATTCATAACATAGGCAGGAATCTACCGGCCAAGTTTCTGCTACTAGTTCTGATACACTCTGTATATACCATAAAAATAAGACAATGAATACACATATAAAAGCAGTCTAAGAAAAGTAATAAATAGCCTAGAAATATTTTTTTATCAAATTCCCTAGAGGCAGGATATTTTCAAGCGTTATCAGTTTCAGTGGCAATCAGTTTGTGAATAATTGTGAAATAACACCTATCGAAACACTTCACTTTATCTTTGCGTAATATGTAGACAATCATGAAAAACCACACCCGAAGACGTATTGTAAAATCTAAGTAGGTTACACAATACGTATTCGGGTGTATACACTACAGAATACACATTTTGGATATGATTTTTAACATTTTTCTTCACTTTTTAATTAAATAATGTTAATACTATATTTTGAGGAGGTACCTAGCAATTATTACAACATTTTAGATTCCAAAATAGAGCAAATACTATCACCAAGTCACTTTTGAAAAAAAAATTGATTAATTTGAATATCCGAGAGGATGAATTGTTTCAGTGTGGCTTTAAAGCGAATGATATCTTTCAGTCTGAATTCTTATTTCTCTTGTTTGTCAATACCGCTTTGTTTTTCTATTTTATTTATATCTGATTTCTAAATAATTTAATTTGTTCTATTTTTTATCATGTTCATTCACTTATTTTTTTACTACGATTTCTTTTATACTGCTTATGCTTTGGGACCGGGCGGGTAACACAGGCAACAATTCCCCCCTATTCTCATACCCCTTCCCTTTCCCCTGACATATTTTAGATGCAAATCTGTACCGTTTGTCCGATTCGATTCAAATTTTGCATATTTATGCTTTGGAACTCGGTGGGTAATATAGGTAACATTTTCCCCCTATTCTCATACCCCTTCCCCTCCCCCTGACATATTTTCGATGCAAATCTGTACCGTTTGACCGATCGGCCTCAAAATTTGGAAGCTTATTCTTTAAGACTCGGCGAGTAACATAGGCGATATTTCCTTCCTATTTTCATACCCTTTCTCCTCCCCCTATATATATTCGATGCAAATCTGTACCGTTTTATCGATCGGATTCAAAAATTTGAAACGTATTCTTTAGGACTCGGCGAGTAACATAGGCGATATTTCTTCCCTATTCTCATATCCCTTTCCCTTCCCCTGACATGTTTTCGATGAAAATCTATATCGTTCGAATCAAACCTTTGTTTCCCCACAAATTTATTTTCAACTTAATGCTTAACCCGTGCAATGCATGAAAAAATGCACATTCCAGATGGGAAAACGAGACCAATCGTTTTTTTCTACTTTCGAAATTCGGAGACAAAATCAAATATTAGCTCACGACGGCGCAGTGTAATTTTGCCAAGAAGTTTTTATAACTCGTGCTTTTTAAACTGTTTACCTTAACACACAGACAATGTTTTTAAATGTGGGGTGATTTTTTTAGAACAGGCCTAGCCTAAGTGAAAAATCTCCAGAATTTCTTTCTGTAATTTTTTTTATAAGCAATAATAATACACTGTACCCAGAGTTTACATTATAATAGACATCCGAAAAATCAGTATAAAAATCACGAGTGATGAAAACATCGCAAAATAAAGCATGTTATAAGACATAAGTAATATCAACAGTATTAGAAAAAACAATCGAAAAGTAGCAGTATAAAATACCTAAGTAATATAAGCAGTATAAAATAAACCTTTATAAAAATAAATAAACAACATAAAAAATAGGACAAATTAAATTAAATTAGAAATCAGATTTACATAAAAAAGTAAAACAAAGCGGTATTGACAAACAAGTGAAATAAGAATTCAGACTGAAAAGAAAGAATCAATACTATAAATCTTTAAAGAAAAATAAATAATGGATACCTACTCTTCCGGGTGTACAAGATCACTTCTAAATCTAAACACGCCCAAATATAAACCAAGCGCAGCCCAGAACCATTATTCCTTTCTAGGAATTAAAATTTTCAATTCATTACCCGAAAAATTATAAATAATTCAAGGCCTTGCGTCATAGACTAAAACAATTTAGTACAGAAACCTCTAGAGCTCCCACGAGTTTCACTTTGTATTTATTCATTTTGTTCTCAAAGAGTTAAGGTTGGTATTACGGTCGTTAGACATATTTAACTGTAAATGGTTACGGATATTTTATACGAACCATATGTTTCTCCGAGAACGTTCTCGACGTTTCGTTGAATTCATATTCAACGTCATCAGGAAGACGACCTGAACCGGCGCGGCGGAGGCACGGGGTGGACTGATTAATGCTTCCGGGGCGTAAATTATATGCACTTTGTTATGCAGTGTTCACTTGTACTACGATAGAAGTCGCCATTGTGCAATATGTACTCAATATTCTTAACAACTTCTTCAAATTTTAATAGCCATGAAAAGAGCTGATCAACTCTTTTATGGCGAGTAGAACGTTTATTTTTGTATGAATTGTATTCTATTCACGAAATATATGTCCTAATATATAGGTACCTTTAATAAATAAAATAAATATCATAGGTTTACAGCTAGGTAAATTAAAATTTTAAGAAATTAGAATAAGTCTTAATAACAAATGAAAAATTATGAATAACCAAATACTTAACTTTTTGAACTTGTTTTCACGTTAGTTCTTAGTGAGTTATTCAACTGCCATATATTTATTTATTGTTTTTGTTAATTTCTGTACTTTGTATCCTGAAACACGTTGATATATATAAAGTACATACAAAGTGTTTACATTTTAATAATGTATATAATATATGTATACAGGGCGTACCAGAGCTAGCAGCAGAAACTAAGCCAGTTGATTCCTGCCTATGTTACGAGTCAAAAATGTTCAAGCAACCATGACCTAATATAATATGCGACATCAAAGTTTGCATTTTTTTACCAAAATTTCTGACTTATTTATTGCAAAGTGTTGGACTATCATTATAGTAACTTATATCTAACATGAAAAATTCATTCCCTTTAATTAAATTCAAATAAAATGATAAAATCCTTCCAATTCCAATCGGGAAACATTCGGGGTTTTTATTATTTTATTTGATTTGTATTGAAACAAATTAATTTTTCGTAGTCGATATAACTTTCTGTAATGATACTTCAACGTTTTGAAAATAACTAACCCATATAAACCAAGTTTTTATTATACTTTCTTTCTCATTTACTAGTGGAAACTAGTTTTGCGCTTAACCTACGCCTTGGGCTTGGTCGGGCGACGCTACGAAAGGGAGTAATAAAAAATTTCAAAAAATCCAAAATTATACTACAATCAGGTTTAGTGTCTACCAGATGCGTCGCAGTCTCTTCATATAACTGAGTAAGTTGTATGAAAAAAACATTAAAAATTTGAAAAATCTAAAATTATGCTACAATTATTATTTTTTTTTAACGAAAATTTGATAGATCTTCTTGATCGTCGCCACAAGTCTGCTTGCAAAATTTTAGCTCGATTGAGTCACGGGAAAAGGGTTAAAAATCGATCCAAAGTTTTTTCGTCAGACAAGCAACCAGACGCTACGAGTCAGAAATATAGAAAAAAAAAGGAAACTTTGATATTGCACAACTCCATAACTATTTATTAAGACTCATAACATAGGCAGAAATATACCGGCCAAGTTTATGCTGCTAGTTCTCGTACACCCTGCATTATTGAAGAAGTTATAAAAATACAAAGAATTTTTCTTTAAAATTGTCAAGTAGTTTATCTAACTCGGATCCATTTAAGTAGTTGAAAAATGATAAAGGTAAAAAAGTTTAAAATATAATATAAAATAAATATAAGGAAAATGAAATAATTTGATCTTCTACTTCCTCAGCCTTCATCTCTCCACTGCTACATATGGCCCTCTTCCATACCTTTCCACCTTTCCCTGTTTGCATGTTCTGGCTATTTCTTCCCCCCCACACAGGTTTTATCCTCGGCCGATCTATTTTGAGGTCTTCCAACACCTCTTTTATTCTCGTAAGGTCTCCATTTCGGAACTCTGATTTACAACATGCCCTGCCCATTACCACTTTAGCTTCGCTACACGATCTATGATATCCACTACACTAGTTGTGCGCCTAATTTCATCGATTCTAATTCTCTCCTAAGCTTATACCAAGCATAGATCTCTCCATAGATAGTTGCCTGCATTTAAGCTTTTCTGCACTTTTCTTTTAAGGGTCACTCTACTCCATACGTCATCACTGGGAGTACGCACGATTCTAAGGCTTTTTGTATGTCGTATTGTTATTTGTATAGGAAATTATGTGAAATAATGCTTCCAAACCTTAATATAACATCACGATTAAGTAATAAGAAATATACAATTCTCCCATCGTGTATCGTGATTAAATATTCACTTGTCAAATCAAATTGAATACGGTTATCTTATTCCACAACTATCTACTGCTCTTTTTATTTTGACACGTTTTTGGTTCAAACTTTATTCTTGCCTAGGAAGACATCCATCTGTTTGTTAATTCATACGGATGTATGTATAGCTGCGTAGCTATACACCTTGTCAAAGCACACTCTATAGAGCCCAGTTAGTAAGGCGTGTTGTTGCATTTTCGGAGAACCAATCAGCCAGCAGAGCCGATAAGCCCCTCCTCCCAGCACTGCGGGAGAAAACTCACCTGCCCACCTCCACACTTGGGTAATTGCGATATTTCATTTATTTATTGAACGAAATGACCATATTAAATTACACATTTGCTACAAATTGGAAGCTCTTTTGCCATTTTAATTAAATTAAAGTGTAAAATTTGACATTATTTGAAATTTTTCTAATTCCCTTGGAGATCTGGAACCCAGATTCTAGTATAGATATAAATCTTTGATGAAAATGAAGAAATTTAACTGAAATTAGCTACTGTACCAGCAAAATTACTCTATACTCGATATATACGAGTATTGTAGCGTAAGATTAGCACTATTATCGACTTCGATAAGTTGGGAATACCGTATTAATACGCGATTAATACGGTATTCCCAACTTTTTCTATGGATATCTTCTTATAAATATTTTTTTCTATAGATATCTTCTAATAAATCTTTCCTTGAGGAAATAAATCAATTGATAAAATAAAATTTAATTGATTATTGAACGGATTGTAACTTTTTTTACGTAGGAAAAATATGAAGAAATTTAGAAATTAGAGCCAACGAGCATTTAAGATGTCTTAAAAATAATATTTATTTGGAATTCTCTAACCATCTAATAGAATCTTATCAATCTTTTGATATAAATACCAGATTCATTTCCTATGGGTTTTCATTTGGACAATCTAGAAATAATAGAAATTAGGATAAATGTCAATAATTGACTTAAATTGACTCAGAACTTCCAAGAGAATATCAAGGTATTTTGTAAGGATGTTAAAAAGTCTCGAAGTGGCACGAAAAGAGGATGTGTGAATGCTTTAATATCTAAGAATGGAAAGATGCTTAGGAATGAAAATGAAACAAAAGATAGATGAAGGAATTTTCTGAAGAAATGTATGAGAGCAATGGAAATGTGCCTTAGGATTCCTTTGAGGCGTCCAATGGATTTATGAATTGTGACGACAGTGTGAATGAGACAACTGTGAAAGAAATCAAAATCAATCAAAATTAGTCTATTGAACTCTGTTGGCAAACTGTATGCGAGAATTTTGATAGAAAGAGAGAGGTTGACAACGAAAAAAAAAGTATGGGATATAGAAGAAGCGTTTGTGAGTGAAAGAGGATGCATGGATCAGATTTTCTCACTGCGCCAGATGACGGAAAAGTTTTTGGCAAAGAACCAAAAACTTTTTGTGCCTTTGTGGATCTCCTAAAAGTGTATGACAGAGTGATAAGACGAAAGTTACGGAAGGTTTTGTCTGAATACGGGGTGAAGAGTAAGCTCACATAGGCAATTGCATCCTTGTACAAAGGATGTAGTGCTTGCCTGAGAATTAATGGGGCATTCACTTCATGGTTTGATATTACAAAAGGTGTCAAACAGGGATGCGTAATGTCACTATAGCTTTGTATGAAAGAGCCGGAGGAACTAGAAGTTGGAGAGAAAATGGACGGACTCACCATATCCTGCCTACTGTACGCAGACGATGCAGATAAACCGAACATTATTTACAATAATTAAGAAAAATACAGGCATTAATCCGCAGGCCGCGGCAAAAAAACGTTTTTAATGTTCCCGGGCAAGTGTGGTTCGTTTAAAATTTGTATGTAAGCATGATATGTTTTTTTATATGTATAAAGTTAACTTAACTATCTAGAATCGGTACGTAAGCAATTAAGAAATATTCAATATCAATTAAGTTATAATGTTTCAAATATGCAATAAATTATTTAGAGTTTTGATGTTTTTCAAATGTTGTTTATTTATATAAAAAGATAATTTTAAACGATATGTTATATCCGCATTCGCACTTTGAGTCTTCATTTACTATTAAAAAGCTTTTTTTTTTAAACACGTTAATTAATATTAAAAGATAAAAATTCTATAGTATGAAATGTGTCAAAAAATTACGCAGTTTGGAAATCACAACGCTGTGATGGATCCTCTTCTTCGTCTTTTAGCTCGGCCCTACTCCTAACTGAATTTACGCCTTGTTAGAGGCAAACAAGCTATCTATCTACGTCGGATGAAGGCTCTACGGTTTTTAAAGTAGTATTTCCAAACTCCCTTGCTTTATTCAAGACCTCCCCAGTTCACGTTGTGTAATTTTTTGTTTCGAACTATAGGGGATGAATTGGTTTTGTGGTAACCCTAACGTAAGCTATACTTAAATTAAATACTGGGGTATGAAGTTCCTGAATGTTCATGGAAAACGCAAACAAAACTACCTAGCACGTCAGATAACCCTTACGGCGCAATTACTAAACATACTTTGTTTCGTGGCCCTATATTGATTACCTATCGTTCCTACGGACTGAAGCTTCTGCATCTGATGTAGCTGCGCATCCAGAGTGCGCGATCTTCTGCTCCCACGCCCTCTCCGCTCGATCCCCCATGGTCCCCTACCTGTATAGGATCGACCGCCATCCACTGGAAAGGTTAGTAACATGCCGTTATCACATGCGCATGCACATATAGAGTACATAGATCCCCTGAAAGCCCTCTAGTCCTTCGCAGCCGCTCCTGTGGATGATTCCGTCTTCGACGCCCTCGCTAGTTAATATTTTATCTTCCGCCGTTATCTCGCTGTACTTATTCCTTACGATCTTTTATATTTACTCTGCATTATTTTTATATCTATTATATTGTTACGTTTATTTACTAGCCGGCCTAAGTTCCATCACCTGTAACTGGCCCTATACCTCATTCTAGTGGTGCGTTGGATTCTAATGGACGAAGAGGGTTGTGGAAGGTATGTGTAAGTGTATGTGTACGCGGAAAATGTGTTTGCTATAAATTCGGCTCCTCCATACCCAAGGCTCCCAGCCAGGATCGGATACCGTGCGGGGTCTCGGCTTCTTGACATCACGGCCTCCCTGTGGCACGGCCCCTCCCCCTTCCCCATGCTGTCGCCCAGAACCCGAAGCCACTGCCTGGGTGCCCCCGAATTCCAACTCCTCCAGGTTAAACTAAGTTAAACTACGGTATATATTGAAGCTACTGTAAAGATGGTCCCGGGCCACCTGTCAAGTCAAAAATATGCGAGTGGGGCGGAGGAGTTTCCTAGGCTCCCCAACCCTCGCCTGTGACCAACTGCAGCCCATTGGCCATTCGCGACACTACAGACACTGCAACCACCCTCCCAGGTAGTACTTATTATAATCTGGTATGCATCAATACGTTCAATCCATTCCAGACGAGGGAAGACATCCGCACGGGTGTTGTGCCACCCGTGAAGAGCCCCCTCATACACTACATACAAATAGATACATACTAATAAATATAATATACATACATATACAATACATAGTTAAATATTTGTAATGGTTGGTTGCCATGTGGATTCACGAGGCCATGACCCCTCGTATTAGTAGATGGAAAGGTGGATCTGGACAGTAGGGATATGCCTAGCCCCTGGCCAGGGATGTCGTTGTATTTTCTCCAAATGATGTACAGCTAGAACCCTGCCATCGATGATGATGGAATCTGCTTAATTATCTCCGACTGATGTGTAACTGCAACCCTGCCATCGCTGATGATGATGATGCTAATCTAAGCCCCTCCCTGGCGATGTATAACTGATGTGCTGCTAATGATGGTGATGGAAATGATGATGATACTAATCTAGACGTCCCCTGACGATGTATAATTGGGACCACCTAAATCGATGGTGATGATATCGATGCTATCTAATCGTCTCCTGGCGATGTATAACTGGAACTCTGCTAATGATGATGATGATGACGTTACTAAGCTAAACGTCTCCTTACGATGTATAACTGGTGCACTGCTAAGGATGATGATGATGATGATGATGATGACACTATCTAACATCTCCTGACGATGTATAACTGGAACACCGCTAATGATGATGATGATGATGATACTATCGAAACGTCTCCTGACGATATATAGCCGAAAAAACGCTAATGATGATGATGATACTATCGAAACGTCCCCTGACGATATATAGCTGAAACACCGCTGTGATGAACACCGATAATGATACTAATATGACTATCCCAAAATGGTGTATAGCCGGAACGCTGCGATCGATGATGATGATGTTAATCTAACTATCTTCAATCGAAGTGTAACTGGGACCTTGCCATCGCTGGTGGTGATGATGATAAACTAAGCTCCTCCCTGACGAAGTATAATTGGAACCGCCTAAATCGATGATGATGATACCGACACTACCTAAACGTCTCCTGACAATGTATAACTGGAACGCGGCGATTGGTGACGATGACGTAATATAGCGAGTAGTGTATACTAGGGACGCGGCGTTCAGCGACGGTGATGTAATTTGGCGCGTGGTATATAGTTGGGACACGGCATTCGGTGAGGATGACGGTGACGATGATAATCTGACTATCCCCCGACGATGCACAGACGTGTAAATAGATAAATAAATAAATAAATATATAAATAAATAAATGAATAAATAAATAAATAAATAAATAAATAAATAAATAATCAATCAATCAATCAATCAATCAATCAATCAATCAATCAATCAATCAATCAATCAATCAATCAATCAATCAATCAATCAATCAATTAATTAATTAATTAATTAATTAATTAATTAAATAA
>JADDOH010018690.1:0-29330 GCA_016648135.1 Agrypnia vestita
ATTTAAAAAAAAAAAAAAAAAAAAAAAAAAAAAATAAAAATAAAATAAAATAAAAAAATAAAAAAAATAAACATAAATCTGAGATAAATACAAAGAACCTGTCAATACGATGAAATTTCTCTGGAATCTATGAAACGTACTTCTTATTGGAAATACGTTCTTAAAAATGATTTCCACCTCAGTTTTCCTTTTATTCACCTGCATAAATAAATATATATTTTTTTTTTTTAAAATAGAGATGCGAACACGGAAAACGTGTCACATCAATATTCTTACTATTTTCAAACTAAGCTAAACGCTTGTGCTATGAAAATAGGACTAACTTGCTAATCTGGGGTGAGGTTCGAACCCGCGACCTTTGGATCACGAGGCGAGAGTCCTAACCACAAGACCAACAAGCTACTCAATTTAACTTTTAAATATGAATATTGCAGTGTTAGCTACCAAATAGTTAACTTTGCTGCTTTTTATTTACATAATTAGATATTGCTGTATTTGCTATGATATTTCAGTCCAAATTTGACAAACCGGCCATTTTGTCACGTTACACATCTTTGGGAATTTATTTGTTGAAGAAGATATTGTTGCCTTTGCTATTAACAACACAAAGATTTTGCTGTATTTGCTTTTAATGTGATTTTGGAAGAGATAGAGCTATATTTCCAAAAAAATCTCGAATCCAGTAATTCTAAATTAGTAATTGTCGGTGACTGCGTTCAGAACATTTTTTATATATTGTTTATATCCTGTGATGATCCAGGTAGACAGTGGGTAGCGGTAGATAGATAGTGGGTCCTCGTCAAAAGACGGTATTTCTAGAGATGATTTCTATTATATGAAAAATATTATACAGTCGTAAAATAATTGACGCGAGTAGTATTTATTATTATATTTTTCATTCCGATCTTATATGTGAGCGCGCGCGATTGAGCGGCAGGATGCAACCGGTCGACTTCAACCATATGATGTAGCGATACAGTTGTTAAAAATTAAATATTCTATACAGAAATATTACTACTACTAAAATTCAACTTTTCATATGAAATAATTTTCTTACTATACGAAAATTACTATTTACAATAAATTAACTAAAAATACGTATTAACTGAATGAAACTGAATTAACTGAATGAACTGAATGAAAATAATTATTCTGTGAAAATTGCGCTTTTGAATGCAATATTAACTAAAATATTAACTAACATCTTGGGTTCGCATACGAAATTGATAATACCTAATGCCCTTTGCATTTACTAAATGTATTACCTAAATAACCACAGCTATACCATCCTGTCCGTCAGGGACGAAACGTAAAACACGGTTATATTTCTAAAAGTGCTACCTCTTACGCGACAAAAATACCTATTACAGTCGAACTATGATTATGAACTATTTCCGCCTCATAATGGAATCTGGAACCGACACTCAAACCCTTACTAGAAATAATAAATGCAATTAAACCTCGATTAAATTTAGTCTATACTATTCGTAATACGTCGTTGAATTGGCACATGATTCGGCTAATGGATGAAGGACCCCGTTGTGTATCGTAATAACTTCAAATTCTTTTATAGGAGCAGTGTGGAAACAATTGCATAATATTACGTAATAAAAACATCTAACGAACCTAAAATCTATACATTTATGTTACAATAAAATACGTTCACCAGAAGAATTCGTGTATTAGAAATAAAACATTTCCGTTTGGAGGCAAACCAGTAGAATTATTCGAACGGTGCAAAGGGAAAAATTCACACATATTAAATAACACTGAAATTAATAATTATAAACACTTTGTTTTAGCAAATTCTTACCTTGAATGGTTTCGTCCTAGACGTGCATGAACCTGTTCATATTAATTCCTGGGGAAAATAATATATATATTTGCTATCTACGAAATAAGACATTTTTGAAACGAAACTTCTTTATAACTAAGTAGATAAGGTCTCGGGGATGGTTTGTTCGAAAGGATTCTACAACAGCCCGTGAGTTTATATGAAATAATAGTTTCTTTGAATGCTAAATTTTGGTTTTTTAAACCCTCAGCATCTCTGCTGAGAGGGGTTTAGGCCCCGCGCCCGCCTAAACCCGGTGGCCGACTTCCTAAGTGACTAAACGACCCCCCTTGTTCCTCCGGAACTTACTGCATCCCGAGACTCTATCTCTTCTTTACGAGATGTGATCCCGTGACGCCCTTCTTTTAGGCTTATAATTGAGAAGGCCGTACTCTTTTGGTACGAGTTTCTGATGATGTGTGTTGTCTTGAGGCGCCTTTCTTTTAGGCCGGTGTTTGAAGAATCATGTACTCTTTTGGTACGAATTGATGACGACATTAGCCTCCTTTGCGGGCATAGTCAGCGATGTTACAAATTATTGTGCAATCTCATTATGCCTTTTCAGAATGGCGTCCCACGATTCTGCATCTTGCAACATTTACTTTGGACAAATGTTAGAGTGTTAGTAACATATTTATAATATCCCAGCTATTCCATATGAGTGAATGATTTTTATATTTATTCTGGCCCTGTCTTTCTTACAGAGGACGAAATAGAAGTTAACGTTTTCTATCAAGGTTTTACAGCATTCAGGCATGAAAATCCTTCCAAAGACAAAGGGAACCTTTTGTGGGTTATGTGGCCCTGCGCCTGGTGAGGAAAGAGGTCGGTTTATTGACGACCCCGAGCAACAAGGAGGGCCCCGCCTTTAAGGGACCCTGCAGGGGCTTGTGCGGGTTCCACGCCCAAGTGCCGGCAAGCATCTACGCCCCAACCAGCTAGGCCATCACAAACCAGATATCCCCAATCTTTAGTTAGATCTCCCCATTCTGTCCTTTACTCGTCGTTCTGAAGCTACTTGTTAAGCCAGATGTACCGAGGTACTCAAATCATAAAGACTTGGCTGAAGACCGGATTGCGCAATACTTATGCAACACAATTATTATAAGGCTACTAAGCATTTCTTACAGAATTACGTGTATTCAATTATTAGTAAAAATAGTTTGAAAATCCCCATACTTTAAAATATATTCGTTCGGAAGAATTTCTCGTACGATTTGGATTGATATCACACAAGCAATCGTGATATTTAATTACACATAATTATTCCGAACTCAAATATTCCCAAAATAAATACATTTTCGATAGTGAAAATAATTAACCGTAATAGATAATATAAATGTGTTCCTTAGCTGTTACACAGTGGCGGTATGATCCTCTCTGGTACTGATGAATGGTAGATTTCTCCATACGTCCGGGCAGCAACTCCGTCCGCAAATGCTGTTCTCCAAATGAAGTCTCTGGCAGTAGTCTCTCGGGCAGCGCTTCCGCTGGCAGGTCTGGTCTCGAACTGAAGGGGCAGAGTATATCGCGTTCGCTCCTTTTATAGTCTCGATTGCACCATATCTCCGAAATCCACGCTAGTGCAGTGACTCATCCTATGCGCGATGACTTCACCGGCGGCGCTCGCCATTGGCCGGATTCAGTCATCGGGACGGTCGCCTCCGGCTCAACCCGTCGAAGGCAAAGCGCGCCTGTGATTGGTCCGTTTCGTTAAAATAACAGTAAAGCACCCGCTACACGCGAGACTTGCTGTTCCGATTCATTAATAATAAAGGCTCGTTCGCATCTACTCACAAGGTCGAGTCTATTAGGATTGGCAAACGATATTAATTTAACACAGAATTATATCTATGGTATAATAAAGATCTAAGAAATATTACTTGTATAGCTGAATATTCAATATTTTGTTAGCCTCTTGTAATACATAGAATCTTAAGAAGAAATATATTTTTGATGTCCATACTTGACTTTTTTGAATATTATTATTTTAAGATTTTCTAAATTTATTAAATCTATCTGTATGTCGACCATCACAATCCCTCATATAAATATAATACATTCAATGATATTACACAATGCCAAAAGAAACAATTATCGCATAGAATAATGATGAAATGTATAGGTTTACGTGGGTTAAAAAAATCACTACAATAACAAGCTTGTTTAAACCGGGTAAAATTTAATATCTTGTCAGAGGTATTCTTTGTAATACTGTTATTATCAAATAATGACGAAACTGTACTACAGGAAACCATTTATTCTGTAATGATGAAGCTGGTGTCATTAATTATTTTAAGAAGAGTTTCCTTTTATCTCCAGCTTCTTTGAAACAGGACACGATAATAAACTCATTTTCATTCCTTTGTTCTATCATGAACAAATAATAAAACGGAAGTGAGAAACTATTATTTTAAGTTTATGCTATAATTCAATTTTTATGGATGTAAACTAGGAAAATGCTAGGAAAACTTATTTTTCTTTAGCAAAGGTAGATTTAAACTACATTCATTTATGAAGATATTCAGAAAGAATGTCATAATCTACTGTCCTAACACGTATGAAAATGAACGAGGCAATTATTGAAGTTTCTATAGGAGTCATCATATAATATCTGATCTAACTGACCATTCTTGAACTCTCGCCTTCCTGTTGCCTTCAATACTCGCCTCATATTTTCTTATCATCCTCATCTCGTATACAAGAATCGGCAGAAATAAAATATGAATAAATTGACAAAAGATTACAACTTTTCTGCGGTTGAAAAGACAGAAACAGTTTTTTAAAGTTACATACTGATAACGAGAGAGAATAAACAAAATTATAAATCTACCGTGCAAGTACAAAGTGCACGGGTTTCAAGGTAAGCGATGCTGGTGCGAAACGTGACTCTTGACTGTCTTGTATTTATAAATTTTCTATTTAAGGGGACAAAAAGTAAGTAATACTGTTGCCAGAGCCATTTACAATAGTATCTTCAGCTCAAAGTCATTATCTAGGAAGATCTAGAAAGTCATTATCTAGCCGTTACCCAACTAACAATAAAAAATAATAATGTGTCCTGACGTCAAATCAGAGTGCATCGATAAAATTACATCAACAAAATTTTCATTTGTCATTTAAAAGCACAACTTCTTTACCTCTAAACTGGTGGAAAATTTATTACGCAAAACTTACACAATCCATAAAACGCGGTCTATGAGTTTCTACATTCAGCCGAATGCACTAAAATATTTCCGAAACACGAAATCAAACGATAATAAAGAGATGTATAATACGGATGATATTTATGTTCCCTGTTTAAAACGGTCCAAAGTGTGCTTGTAATCTATTTCGTTTCAATTATCTGTGGGTGCATTTTCACGGTCTATCAAAATATTCCAACTAGATTTATCTCTATGGCCCGCGTCTATGGACGAGATTTTTGGCTGGAGATAATATCCGAGTTACCAGCAACTCTCCCCGACTACATACCATGTCTCGGAGGTTCGCCGTCTAACGCCTCACTTCACCCTCCTTGTGCATTAAACTTAAGCTCAATGACCATCGATGTTCCATCCGTCATTTCTAATCTTCCCCACAGTAGTTTAAATGGAATAAATGTTTGAAATTCAAGGCCTTCTTTTGTTTAACTTTTCAGAATAAATATTTTTCAGCTTTCATAGTTACCACGTACACATTACATCTCAGAGATCCGTCGTCTCGCGCTTCACTTCAGGCTTCCCATAAACGTCAGTCCAATTACCATTTGGGTTCCATTCGTCCATTGAGTGTGTTTGAATCTCCCCAACTGCAGTTGAAATAGAATAAATGTTTGTCATTAAATGCCTCCTATTTTTCAACTTTTCAGAAAATATTTTAGGTCTGGATGGTTTCAGGTGGTATTCGTACGCACGTGAATTGAATATCGTTTTCGGGTGCTTGTATTTTTGTCTCTTTCTGTTGACAGCGTGCTGATCTCTGAGTTTTTCTTCTGATCAAAATCTCAACACGTGTACGCGTTACTGAGGTTTATCTCAACTAAATCTCTGCAATTTATCTCATCGTGTCTCATTGCGTGGACGCGGGCCGTTATATTCATCGGGAATGTGTAAAATTTAACAGCTCGATGTCAAGGCTAAGGAAATAAACTTGCAAGAAAATTAGTTCAGTATACCAGAAACCATTTTCCTAGCTCGTTATTTCCGATTGTTATGTATTGTATTTTGAAAAAAAGAGCAATTTGGAATCTGTCCAAGCTAAACATTTAACGTACAATAGTAGCTACAGAATACTTTCACCGATTTAGAAAGATTTTAGAATTTTTCTTCATCTTCAATTTCCGCGAGATATTGTTGTGGGTGTTAAATTTACACTTAAACATTTAATTTATGAATGTATTATTAAGAGAGCATTAATGGGTGCAGGATGGCTAGCCAATCGGATTTACGATAGACAAAACGTAGCGTAATACAAAAAACACCAACAAAAAATAGAATGGCCATTCGTTAAATGTTGTCGACGCTTATATAATTGTGACGTCATTACAGCCATTAAAATGAGGAAATTCAACAAATTCGATTTTTTCAATATTAGACGAATAGGTATGCGCTATCTAAAATACACATACAGAAAATTACTCCTCTTAAAATGACCCAAACGACAATTGACACAGGAATAAACAATATTAATTTACAAATCACATGAATACACACTACGTATGGGCAAAAGAATTTCAACTACTTTGGACCGAAACTCTTTAACAACATGCATCAAAGTTTAATTGAATATAATACGGTAATAAATTCCAAGGAAAATATGAAATAGGTAGGTACCTAATTATATCCTAGATTAAAATATGGGCAGACACAAAATTGGTGCTCTCACCCAAACAAAATAATACCGTAATTAAATTACTTGTTTATATGTGCTTTATGCTACTTTTTATGTAATATTTTTTGGGTTGGGTTATTTTTTCGTATTTATTTTTCATATTTATTTTTAATCGACATGATATAACATTTCTCAAAGGCGTAGGATTTTAGGATTAGTGATATAAAACAAAAAAATATAATACATAATTTTGACATTAAAAAACTGAAGCAGTTCATATTATAAAATGTATGAAAACATAGTTCTAAACCATGCCGTAAAAGTGTTGTGCAGTTTTACATAACACTGTAAATGTAAATGGTAAACAAATAATAAAAAATAAAAATGTGGTTGGTCAGGCATTCAGAACGAAAAAAATGTAGCTTTACATTTATTGTGTACATTTTTAGATCGCTTTTGTGAGAACGTTTGATGCATTTTTATATGATGTGTATGAAAATATTAATATCAGTAACAATTTTTATGAAAAAATCTTATGGAACACTACTGTACTCATCCTTTACTCCCTGCACAGTAGTAGACAATGTCTCAATTATCTAAGAAAAATATTACAAACTGGAAGTTTGTTCTACACAAATATAAAAAATATAACTGACCCAAAACTCATATACCACGTAAAAATGTCTTTACACTTAGAAGACTCTTACATACAAATTGAAAAAAAATCACTGATAATTGCTATATTACGGAAAAGTTCTGATTACACAATGAAAAATGTTATTCCATACAAATTGGAAAAATATAATATTTACTTAAAAATAAAATAATAACCAACAAAAATATAAAAAACAACACGCAAAAATTCCTGTGTGAACGAACTTTATACTCATAAATGGTAGGTATGCAAAAAAAGCGAAAGAAAATGACCCAACCATGCGATGTATTGTCTAGCACCAGCCCTCAGGCACAGTATAATAAATACATACAGTATGTTATCTTGGCAGTGTCCTTGAAATAAATACCTACGGCTGCTTGGTACTTAAACTTTGTTAAACACGCACCAAGGCTACTCATTGACTGACTCTTTATGGTTTGGGATGCCATAAAATTTTTTTTTTTTTTTATTTATTAGAGACACTAACAGGATAATGGGTACATGACACTCAGATAATAAACATTGTAGTGAAGACTATGTAGTGATGACTATGAAGAATTGACGTAAATGTATGCGTGGAAGTGTCTCACACTGCTTGCGTCCATACGTTACTGCAGCCCTGCGGCGGCTGAGCAGTTCGAAGTATACCGAGATTTCGAAGGGCGTCGTTTCGGCTGTTTGTATGAAGATATAATACTGTATGCTTTACTATACTGTGCCTCAGGTATAGAACGCCGATAGGCTTTTTCAGCACACAGCGAATGTTTTTGAGAACGCCTATAGGCGTTTTGAGCACTGGACGTGACGACAATTCAAATAGGTACACAATACTTTGTAACTTCCCTAGTCACGTTCCAGCAATATAAAGACATTCATGGCCAACTGTGTTATTTTTACTTATGTTGTTTTTAGTTGTATTAAGTTCTAACCCAAAATTCTCATATGTCTCCACTACTTGATTCAGCAAAAGTTGTAGATCCGCAAGGTTACTTGAAGTACCGTATCATCTGCATAACGCAGGTTGTTCAGAATCTTCCCATTTATAACAAGTCCTTGAGTAGCTTCTTGTAGAGCTTCATTGAATATTTCTTCCGAATATAAGTTGGATTTTTGAAAAAGAAAAGGTGTTTAATCCATGCCCGGATCTGGTCGGAGTCTCCTTCGGTATATTGAAGGACGTGCTTCTCCTTGACCAGAATTGTCCCGATGAGGAAGTGGCACATTTCACGTTAGAAATAACAGAGACGCTTCTCGCCTCAGCTCGCCTGCTTTAATCACAAATGCCGATAGGATGCCGGGTGTCGCCTTATACAAACAATATAACTCGGCCAACGTCCGATAGATGTAGCCCTATCACACTTTGAAAACTAAATTTAAAAAAAAAATTCTAGTAATTATTCTTCAAATATTTAATTTTATTCTATGCAGAACAAATGGTAATACTCAAATATTTTAGGCAAAAGGTAACCAAACTGGACAAGAAAAAAAAATAATGACGGCATTTATATATATAATGCGCTATAGTAAACGTATATGTATACGTATTGTAGTAAACGTGGCGTGCATTGAGAACATTGAACATTTTGAAAAAAAAAATTAAAAGTCATACCTCATAATACTTATTTCACAATTGTTAGCATATTATTATGGAGATTTTAGTAATATTCATAATATTCACATAATATTCTGTCATATAAATATTTTATTCGTTATTTTTTCCAAAATATTTGTCTCCGTAAAAGCCATGCTTCAATGTACTGACTGCACGCGCCTGGTATATAGTAAATATCGACGGAATTTTATCTAAGATGCACTAATTTTACAACCGCCCACATTTTTTTACTGTGCAAACATTTTGATCCCCATCCCCTCCTAGAAAAAAAAGTACTTGACTCATCAAAAAATATTTCATCAATCATAATAATTTCGTTGTCTGTCTGTCTGCCCGTCCGTCCGTGACTTCGTGTGACGTCCGTAATTTCGTTCGAATTTACGGCTCAAAAAAACAAATCAAACGAACAGAGATGGGGCTTGAACCCCGGGCCAGCAAACCCGAACCGGCTGCCTAACGCGTGTCGCTACCGCCGCCTCTCCGTGGACCGCTAAAAAGATACCATAAATATATACTAGGACTTAACAAGACACGAAGCAATGTTCCTTCATTTTTGATGGGTTACAGCTAGTGTCGAAATAACTACCGAGCAAATACATAATTTATGCAGTGCCCATAAACCTCAGCGTTACGTCTTGACAGTTTTTTTTTTAAATTACATACTCGTAGATGGCCGAAAAGCCACAGCACTCGCGTGTTTGAAGGGATAAATGTGTTCTCTCCTGGCTCCAGCAGACAGGATTTTTTTAGGATTCTGTACCCTTGCGGTGCCTACATAATAATTTAATGGATGAAATGAATTTGCATACCTTTCCTTCTTCCAGTGATATGTACGCATGACACACGGTGTTTGAAATTAATGTTTTTGTGGTTAAGCTCATACGTAATGTCTGTGGCCCCAATCCTCCATACAGAGCGGTTACATTATCAAATAATAAGTAGAATTTGAGATGTTAATTCGGTATTTTCCATTTAAATTTAAGATGAATTCCGTCATCACTCTTAAAATATTTGTACTTTTTGGTTAGTAAAAAAAAACATTGTGTATTTTTAGCAATACTGTTATTATAAAAATATCAATTATTGATTACATAATAAGCAATGCTTACTTAATAGGTCGTGGTTGCTTGAACATTTTCGACCCATAATCAAAGCAGGAATCTGTGGATTAGCCATAGTCCCTGTATATATTTGAAATATTAAATACCAAAAAAGTTGGAAGAATGTTTTATAAGAATTTTCAGCATGTTCTTGCTGCCCTCGTAGCCTAGTGGGCATGACACTGGCTTCTCACACCGTAGGTCCCGAGTTCGATTCTCGGTGAGGTTTCAAAAATTATTATACGCGATTTTGAGCATGTAAACAGTGTGCATGTTGTGATCTGTTTCGTGATGTGTTTCGCTTCAGTAATTGGGCCTCTTGCTATGTTGAAGCGTGAAAAAATACAAATAAAAAAAGTTCATATGAATATAATTATTCTCATATTGTATACAAGATAAACATACCTGTTTTTTTAATACATACATTTAAAAGTTAGGTAAATATATTTTATGTAGGTACCCAGCGCATTTCACGAACACAGTTCACTTTCTTTTTTTTAATCTGCTGTTTACGTATTATATTTTATTAGGACTTTTTGTATTTATATTTTTGATATTATTAAATCATGTTATTTCTATGTGCTTAGATAGCTATGCTTCCTTTTTTATGCTGTTTATGTGTATTATTATTACTTATAAAATAATAAATAGTAAAATAAACTAAAAATGTAACGAGCTCTGGGGAACGCGACGTTTCCATTTTTCATGTTAAGGTGATCGTCTAGCGGAATGAGCAAATTTCACCATTTTTTCTCATATATTCTCTTGCGTTTTTTATCTCATTTTTGTAGAGACATATCTAATTTTAAAATTTATTCATCAGGTTACATATATTTTAAATACGAATATCTTATTAAAATGTCATAAACTAAATTAAATAAATGATTAATAAATTACCAAACCTTCGATGTTTTAAAAATGAAGAAAATTGCTCCACTTTGTGGGCCTTTTATGACTGAACGGCGTGTTGAGATGTATTTTTTATTCAATATTACAAAGTAAACGTTTATCTTAAATTTATTACAATTATATCAAAATCTGTTAGTACGTTTACATGCAATTTATATTTTAAAAAATACTGTTTTTTAAATTTTTTTTATTTTTTTTTTGTTTTTTTTTTAACTCTTTTTACATGGTTGACAACTTTTTTACTTCAATAGTCAAAAGAATAGATATTATAATTTTACAATAAAAACAAAAATAATCAAAATCTTTGTCGATATTCCTGATTTTAGATATTTAATCAAGACGCAAGGTATTTATGACACAATACGCAGTGCCTTGATTAAATAGCTAAAATCTGAAATCGAGAATAATTTTTTGATTTTTTTTTTGTAGTAATTTTAAAATAATAATATCCCTTCCTTTAATTTATTAAAGAAAAAATGTTATAAACTATTTTAAAAGGATTAAAAAAACACACAAAAAAATAAAAATAATTTAAAAAACAGTGATTTTTAAAACATAAATTGCATGTAAACAAACTAACAGATTTTTATATAATTGTAATAAATTTAAGATAATCATTTACTTTATAATATTATTGAATAAAAAATACAACTCAACACGCCGTTCCGTCATAAAAGGCCCACAAAGTGAAGCAATTTTCTTCATTTTTAAAACATAGTAGGTTTGGTAATTTATTAATAAATTATATAACTTAGTTTGTGACATTTTAATAAGATATTCGCATTTAAAATATATGTAACCTGATGAATAAATTTTAAAATGAGATATTTCCCTACAAAAATATGATGAAAAACGCAAGAGAAGATATGAGAAAAAATGATGAAATTTGCTCATTCTGCTAGACGATCGCCTTAACTTCATACCCTCAAAATGCCTGTTTTTTTCTATCCTTTTTAGAAAGTTTATAACTTTTTTCTTTAATAAAAAGGAATTCACGTTATTATTTTAAAATTAATACAAAAAATTATTCTCGTTTTCAGATTTCAGCTATTTAATCAAAGCACTGCGTCATAAATACGTTGCGTCTTGATTAAATATCTAAAATCAGGAATATCGACAAAGATTTTGATTCTTTTTTGTTTTTATTATAAAATTATAGTATCTATTCTTTTGACTATTGAAGTAAAAAGTTGTCAACTATGTAAAAAGAGTTGAAAAAAACCTACAAAAAAATAAAATATTTTTAAAAAACAGTATTATTTAAAACATAAATTGCATGTAAACGTATTAACAGATTTTGCTATAATTGTAATAAATTGAAGATAATTGTTTACTTTGTGATATTATTGAACAAAAAATACATCTCAACAGGCCGTTCAGTCATAAAAGACCCACAAAGTGGAACAAATTTCTTCATTTTTAAAACATCGAAGGTTTGGTAATTTATTAATCAATTATATAATTTAGTTTGTGACATTTTAATAAGATATTCGCATTTAAAATATATGTAACCTGATGAATAAATTTTAAAATAAGATATTTCCATACAAAAATGTAATAAAAAACGCAAGAGAAGATATGAGAAAAAATGGTGAAATTTACTCATTCTGCTAGACGATCGCCTTAAGAGAAAATGAATTTCAGTACATGTCGGTTTTCTGATTCGTGACCAGATGTTGATTTACTCACGAAACCTAATAATCTGTCCACATCACTCCCGCCTGCGCCGACAGATTACTCCTATATCCCTTCAGGCCCTTCGGTTGTGATGTTTCCCATCACCATGTCTTATTTATAGTATATTCAGCGCATCAATATATTTGTATAGCAATTAAATATTTCCTTGAGATGGAAAATGATGTAAATATTTACAGTCTTTGTTAAATATGTTTAAAGAAAATTCGAGAGTCTTAATACCTGCAAATAATTTCAAGAGTCTAATAAAATTTAGATAACTCGTAGGCTCAATATTTGAGTGATTTGATTTTTCAGATTCAGATCAGACAGAATAAGAAATTCAATAATCAAAAGCAAACAAAAACGAAGAATGTTAAAGTAACCATCAGAAGGTTTAAATGGAAATGGACTGGACATACAATCAAGGGAAGAGAGAAATGGTCAAAAACAATAATGTATTGGTTCACAAGAGACGAGAAAAGGAAACGAGGCAGGCCTTCTAGAAGATGGGTGGATGAGATTAAGGCTACAGCAGGTGGCGAATGGACCAGAATAGCGAAAGATAGGGAAGAATGGAAGCAACTTGAGAAGGCCTTTGCCAAAAGACATACAGACGGAACTGCCATGGTGTAAAAGTTTAACTTGTCACGAGCAAATTTAAATATAATGAATGTCTGCAAAATGGCTATTATTATTATTATTATTATAAATCGATAGTTTTGAATTTTCATCCGTAACAGGAATTACAACAACACGTTTTTAATTAATTGCTTTTTCACGCCTGTTCAAAATCACGGTAATTTTTTGGGCAACCGTTGGGTGTCACACTCTAATTTCGTAATCCCGGCTTCATTTCAGCAAACTACGGACTTTATGGACAGACAGACAACGAAATTATTGTATTTATATTGTATCCTGTGATTTTTCACAAGTGTACGGTTAGTAATATTAATAAATTTGGCGTAATTTCGTTAAAAAATTTTACCTTGATACAATCAATGTAATTAACAAAGATTACACTGATTACAATAATCTAGTATCCTATTATATTAGTAAAATTACCTTATCGTGTTTTATAACAAAAAACTTCTAAAAAATCTACTAAATAAAAGTTTACTTGCCGAGATGAACTGCATACAAACCATTATTCATTATTTTTACAAATTCCTGATTTAATTTATAAAATTTGTTCCTTCAATACGCGCAATTATATATATAATTTGTTTAATCGTGGATGGGATACAGTACTTATATTCTATTGTCTACTATACAATGGATAAAAATCAGTATATATTCTAGTTCAAAAAAGTTTTCTACTTTTGGTAGAGTAGGTAATAAAATTTCGTAGCAAGAAAAAAGTCCCAGTGCTCAAAAAAATTTTTTTTTCTATTGGCAACTACCAAAACGAATGATTTTCTGCGCTCGTACATGTACAGTTGTTTCGTCAGTTCACCACGCATACATATTTTCGCAGATACACAAGTATTTTTTTGTTATGTGACAACAGTCTGCAGTAGCTCCTGAACTATGTCACTAGCTAGACCGAATGTTCAAGCTTCGGGACCGAAGGTGGTTAGTTTAGTCTGTTGGTCTGCGAGAGGTATTTTATTTCCCTCCTACCCTCCATATCTGGCGAGTTTTCCCTTATCCACCACCTGGGGACGCATCTTCTAGCGGTTACATGCTCCGCCGAAGATTTTGAGTCCAGTAAACAAAATCATCACAATCAAACACCAGGGACACAAGATAAAAACGAACAAAGAACACCAAACAGCAGGATTGCTTGTTTATATGAATAAGCTGGGCTGCTTTTGGGAAACTCAAACCTATTTTCGAGAATAAAGAGATCCCAATTAGCCTAAAAAGAAAAGCCTTTGAATCGTGCATACTGCCTAGTGATGACATATGGAGTGGAGACAATGGCCCTTACAAAGAAAAGTGTAAAAAAGCTCAAATGCATGCAACGATCCATGGAGAGATCCATGCTTGGAATAAGCCTAATATATAGAATAAGGAATTATGAAATTAGGCGCAGAACTAGAGTGGTGGATATCATGTATCGTGTAATGAAGCTAAAATGGCAATGGGCGGGGCATGTTGCAAGGCAGGATACTACAAGATGGACTCCCAGAGTTCTAAAGTGGAGACCTTGGGAGAATAAAAGAGGCGTCGGAAGACCTCGAAAGAGATGGGCCGACGACATAATCGCTGTGAGGGGAAAGAAATGGCTAGAATTGAAGGATGGAAGGATATGGAAGAGGCCTATATCCAGCAGTGAAGAGATGATGGCTGAAGAAGAAGAAGAAGAAGATCTACCTTCTCTGTAAGTCTCATTTTATTAATTGATTCATACATATTATTCATTTTAAGCAATCCACTTTTTGTAATGCGGTAGTCACAAATTACTTTGTGTGTCTGCCACTAGAGGACGGAAGAATTAAGTCAGTTTAATTTTGGACACATTTGATACAACACGTATTAACGCACCTTCCCGGATTCGAGTCCTGAGATTTGATTTTTCTGTTTGTCTTTCTAATTGTTTAATAAATTTGATTTTAACATCTCTATCATTATTGCCGCTCACCTTAGTAATTAAGTTACTTCCAATTAACCTCATTAGCAATTATAATTTGTAGTGATTCTTACTTGGAACTAGATCACCAAAGCCAATAGTAGTCATAGTGACGAAGCAAAAATAGAAGCCGTCGTTGAAGGTCCAATCCTTTTCCCAAAGGACGAACAGGCCAGCTCCAGCGGCCAAGTAGAGGAAGAGAAAACCAACAGCTGAGAGGGCGTACAACCATCGTCTTCCCGATTCGTTCGGCTTGGAAGTATTGCTGCTGAAGACTGAAAAAATATTATGAAAGCTAATGTAAATTATTGCGATTAACATGTTTACTTAATATTGTTCATCTAATAATTTCGAATTGATAAACAATTTTTTATTTTTTTCAGATCTTAGGATTTTATGTGCCTAGACTGTAATACCGTATGTTACACATATATTCTATAACGACTGTTTAGTTTGGTGTCACTTCATGAAAGAATCGCTTATCTGGTATCAAAAAATATTTAGTATTAATTTTTTCAAAGAATTTATGCTAGTTGTATGAATTATAAAACTTCCTATATTTACTTAAATTTGATTTTTAAAATAAAAATATTTATTATGATTGTTTTTCTTCAATTCTCAAATATTTTTATATTTTTGCGGTACTTAATTATCACCAAACATGATATTATGTTGTTGGGAATATCCGTGGGTCGATGGAATGAAAGAATGATCTGTTATTTAACGTTTATTCCTCGACCGGAGTGAGGCTCCGGGAGCAAATAAAATATACAGTGTTCCAGTGTGCACATAAGTTATCAATCACAAAATTATCAATCACAAAATAAAATAGTAAAATATCGAAAGTATAGGACAAAGAGAAATGAACTACAGATATGAGACGCGGACCCAGGTTTTCTAAACAACGACCGGGCGGTACTTGAGATGAATCTAGACTGGGGCACGGCGTCATCTCATCCGATTCCCTTTGCTACATTTGTTTACGTAACCGGCGATGTCTCCGCCGCAGACGTTGTTTATGTTAACCTAATAAAAAAAAGGGTCCCCGCTCGTAGGCAGGTAGATGGCGCGAGCCGGCTGAGCGCCGCTACAATGTAATTAACACCAAATTGACACTACTCTGCATGATATGAATACGTAAAATACTTTTAGTATTAAATTCTACACTTATGCATATATATACACAAAAAATACTTGTTTATATATATTTTTATTAGTTATTAGTCACTAATAATATTCAACCTAGAATAAATAAATATATCAATATAGTTTATCTTTCCATGCCTAAGCATCTATCGCCATAGTTGTTAAAGCTGGAAAATTATGTTTAAACGTGAGTTATTTCTATCAACTCTAATATATTACAAAACGTAACCAAAGTGGATGTTATCTGATCAGAAAAAGCATCCCGATAAAGGGAAGAATGAAAAAATACTGAAAAATACCAAGCCTAGCAGCCTGCGGGAAATTTATCCTGAAAAATGGTCCTGTGCCGCAGTTTGCCGCAAATGGTATTAAGGTATACTGAAACGATTAGTTCAGGTACTGCAATGCCAGTGTGTCGTGTAGAGAAAGCGTTTAGGATTTTATTTTATACTATCTATGTGCACTATCTGTGCGGTAAATGCCTATGTTTATAGATCTATCCAAAATACTCTGAATACCAAGAGCCTGAACCCGGCAATATTTCAATCTGTCATAAGCTATGCTATAATTATCTGGGGAGGCTTTTATTTTTTTATTTTATATGTTATAGTTTAGCACAAACACATGCATGGCATGCCCACAAAGTTTATGCATGATGGTAAAACATAATTTCGTCTAAATAATATCATATTATGTTACATTATTATATTACAGAGGTTAATTAATCACACACGGAAGTTGTTTTATCTGTTGCAGCATGATCATATTGTCAATTGCCGTAAAATTTTCTTTTTGGATTTCGATTTGCAGTCATATAAAATATAAAATAATAATAATGAAATATTGTACATAAAATACAATCTCCGTAGATAATTTTCATCTAACATTTTTAAGCATTCAACTAAATCTGTGTTCTATAAAATATGTCGTGATTACATGAGGGGTAGCAAACTCGTGGGTATGAAAATAAAGATTACCTTTAAATATGTAAAATAAAAATTATAAAAGATATATTAAAATTATAAACTATAAAAGATTTGGCAGATACTTTGTGGTGCAACATTATAATTTAAAATATGTTTTTCTTTACTTTGTAATACACATACAATATGAGTTATTAAATTACTACTATAGTTTCGAGAGGAGCAGTCCCTCTCATCATCGTGTATAGATAATAACTACCTGATGATGAGAGGGACTGCTCCTCTCGAAACTATAGTAGTAATTTAATAAATCATATTGTGTGTGTATTACAAAATAAAATAAAACATATATTAAATTACTTTTAACATAATTAAAACTAACTTACGACGCGTATATTTTATTATGATGGTAGCTTTACACTTAAATTGTAATATATTTTCATATTTATGTAAGCTATTAACTTAAGAGAACCAGATGTGTATTCTCTTTGTAATGATAATAACTAAATCAACAATCGCGCTGGCTACTCCTTTGCTTAGGCTCGAGATAATTTTTTAAGGACTATCAAAATTAGCAATGAATATTTGAAATACTAAAATATAGAACTTACATGGCAAGGTGGGCATGTGTTTGAAAAGAGTGGACACTGCAGTGGCAAATATTCTCCCCCAGTCTGCTATCACAGTTAATGTCAATGGAATACCGATGAGTGCGAAGACGATGCAGAATGTGCGCCCCCAAAACGTGATTGGCACTATGTTTCCATATCCTGAAGGAGAAAAGAAAACTTTCAATACAAGGTACACATACGCATAAACATAACTCTTTTCTATTCTGACGGAGATTGAGAAACCAAAGTTTGATATAAAGTTTTATATTATAAAATCTGTCCTCATAGTTATTATTTGATTTAATGTTTCTTTTAAACAAGTTATTTCTTTATTTCATTAATACTGAATAATGAATGTACTGTAAAATACTGAATAAAATTCCCTTTCCATGCACAATACTTGGTTTATTTTGGAGAGGTACAGCCAAAAAATATATGTATTTTTATAGTTTTAATTAACTAGAAAAAAAATGTAATTAAACTTTGTTATATTAAATAAATAAAAACATATACATATGTACATATCGCATGTATGTACTCGTTAACATCAGCATAATTTCCATAAACAACATAAATATATAAAACAAAAGACCGACAAAACATTTAGAACATTGGACATGATACGCACTTTTTAAGATTTTTGTATATTTTTACATGCTTTTAAAAAAAACAAAACTACACGTAATTTTTTAATATGGTTGGAAAAAGTTTTATACAGCTTCTAGTAAAAAAGTAGTTTATTCAGTAGGGACCTCAGAGTACAACAATATTACATTAATATCAAAATTTATAACTGCAGTAAATTTTGATTATTTTGTTTATAAATAGATGAATTTCTGGTTTAAGTCGATACTGAATATATTATGAAGAGGCGAGCAACTTCCTCTGGAAAACTTTTCTAAACAACTATAAAACTTTAGGCGACCCGCGGCAAGTTTTAGCAAAATTAAACATTGTGTTTTACCGACACAAAAGAGAGACAAAAATATATTTAGCAGTAAAGATACACAGGCTAGTCAAACGTATCAAAACCATCAAGCAGTTTCTCTTGAAATAAGCATTTGCAGAACAACACAACAACCTACGCTGGAGAAGATAGTTTACACCAGAGAATTGAGCAGGAACAATATGCAGAATTCTGACGTATCTCGACCATCGAAGAACAAAGCGATGACGTTAATAGTCAAAGTAATTTATTAATCTTTGGCGTTGGTAATTTCATTGCCTCTCCGTACCAATGGAGAGAAGTCTTCATTATTTTGAGTACCCCAATAACGATTTGAACAATCGTGAAACCGATTTCACAGTGTGTTGACTGTAAAATCATTATTTAGGTATTTAAAGCGCGGTGAGAACTTACCTTAAGGACGGGCGATAGAGTAAACCTTTGTTTCTTAATTAAACTTTTTATAAATTTTTCCAAAATTTCGTAAGTTGTTTTTTTCTTTAATAACAGCAAAATGACTTTGTGGTAATATTATTTATAAAAATAAAAAAAGTAACGTTTAGTATATGCTGTATCCTGATAAAGGGACTATTGCCCCCGAAACATAATGACAATTCAAAAAGTAGTGGTTTTATACAAAGTGTTTTATTTTTATTAATATGGAATTGATTTTGTTTTTGTATGCACTTTACTAAAAATATTGGCATTTTTTTTGGTTCCTGTTTGAGTTTTAGGTGATATATACTGAATTTAGACATATTAGATTTTTTTGCTCAATAATTTATAATTATTATCATCTATTGGCTCTACATCACCTGGTGGGTCTTGGCTTCCTAAGGAATTTCTCTCCATTGATTGATTTCTATAATATCCGGTCCTGAATTTCTAAATAGGCTTCGAAGAGATTAATGGTTTAATGTTTAACAGTGACTTCGGTAATTGCTGTTCGATCATGGCCCAGCAACCGAAGTTTAATTTCAAACCTCTTTAAATTCTCAGACATTCAAGAAAGAGCAAAAACTGCATAATGTATTCTAATAAATCTATGGATTAATTCACCGATAGTAGTGAGGACCGTGGAAGAGAAGAAGACCGCCTGAAGAGTACTCCATTTTTCCTCAGCAGCCGGGAAGCCCAAATCAGCTGACAGCAAGATTCCATTATGTGCCGCAGCTTCCATGACCTGTTAAAAAAGTAACTCAATAAATCAAACTGATTCCGAATGACCTCATACGTTGCTTGATAATTTTGCTTTGTTTGCTGACTAGATTTTTTTAAAGTTTTTTCCCATTTTTCACACTCTTAAAACCTTCCATCTCCTCTCATACAGTCCTTCGTACTTCAAAAACTATCAGTATACCAGTTTTATTTAAGTTCTAAAACATCGCAGACTTTGATCTGATATTTGCGTAAATGGTATCAAAAATCCCACATTATTTCAGGATTCAAAATGTTTTATTTCATCTATCCTGATTGTAGTAAGTAAATGTAAATATTATACTTGACAGTTAAGCAAATCTAATGTCAACACAAAAGTAAATCAATCATTGAGTAAATGAGTCGTATATTTCCAGACACTGCTAACTCCATACCAAAGCAATTTACAGCAGGTCAAGTAATTTATATCTTACTGTGTGAGATGTTATTACCTACACTGTTAGTTTTTCTAGAAAGTTTGTATATAAATAAAGACAAACTTTCTAGAAAAACTAACAGTCTAGGTAATGACATCTCACTCAATAAGGTATAAATTACTGTAAATTTCTTTGGTATGGAGTTAGCGGTGTCCGGAAATGTACGACTCAAATCACATATTATATATTAAATTGTGACCTCACCGGGAACTCGGTGTGAAAAACCAATGTCATGTCCACTATGCTACGAGGGGCGCCAATTTTAATGAAATCACTTTTTTGTGAAATTATCTTTTTAGAACATTGATCTTTGATTAAATAGATAGATACTTGATAAAATATACATAAAGAAAATTATCTACCGAAAAAAGGTATAGTTACCATTTGAACCTTCTTCAACTTATTCTGCTTGCAAGAGGAGATATGTTTCCATTATTGGATAGTTAGATTTCTATCTGTATATGTCTAAGTGATTCATCTAATTCATTTTATTTGGAGTAACTTTGTCGATTGTTTTATATTTTTACTTCATATACTTACTTACATACATACATACTCACCATTACGCCGTTTCCCCGTGGGGGTAAGCAGAGAGGATAGAGCTTCACACTCTTCTTTCCTGAATACAACTCTCGCCTCATTTACATTCATACATCTTCGCATGCAAGCTCGACGATTGTTGAGGCTTCTAACGGGATCATCTTCCAGTATCCGGTTAATCTGGTCGTGCCACGTCTCCCGCGGTCGCCCTCTCTTTCTGGCACCGTCAACAGTTGCGTTATATTTATATCTTTCTTACCATTCTTTCTTCGTTCATTCGCCCAACATGCCCAAACCACCTGAGCGACCCATTTTTAATTCTATCAATTATGCTAAGATCAGCTTTACATTAATTCCTAATATCCTTATTCTTTACTCTATCAATCCAATCCATTTTATATACAATTGTTTTTTATGCTCATTTATTTCATGTGCATGTAATTATTTTCCGGTGATCTCCTAGTGAATTTTTTATATAAAATTTTATTTCTATGATTTCCTATTCAATATTTTGGATTGGGTAATTTCGAGAACATGTATAATTAACTTTCATTGAAATTTGTCGTTTTACCTTGAACTGGCTGATGTTACATATTATGTGGCCCTGAATATGGCTTATAAGAAAGCCCATTTAATCCACAATAGTCCAAAAGAAACACATGTGAAGGCCATGAAAAAAATCTTTTGAAGCATGTATTTTTTACTCAAATTGGTCCAATGGTAAAAGTCATTACGATCTTGTATTTTTCCTTATATATATATAATGTGTACGAATTGGCTCGAAAATATCGAAAGAATAACGAAAAATCTTTATTTGATGTACCTACATTTAAATGTAATTATACAAAATATGGACGCCAAGCCTTATTTCTGCAATTTCTTTATTTCTACAATATGCACGAATTGGCTTGAAAATATCGAAAAATGACGAAAAATCATTATTTGATGTGCTTTAATGATGTAAGCACATAAAACATGCAAGCCAAGTCAGGAAGTGATTCGGTTTCGATAGAAATGCCAAAAATATCATTGTGAGATGAAAATCTATATTAACTCCGCGATGGACTGCATAATTTTAAAGTCTAAATAAACATTAATTGTGTTGCGTAAACATATTTATTTCTGTTGAGCCCATGAATTCCGGATAAATTTATACTTATAAACAAACATCCGCCAGAGTGAATTCATCGTCACAACGATGTGCGTGCAGCCTTACGCTCATTTCAAGACGGAGAGAAAGTATCTTACACACCTTTCGAGACAAACAAGGGTAGAAAATGGCGATTATCTAAATGATTCAATGCCTTGCTCTTTTACGTGATAACCAAAAAAAGGATCTACGATGTCGAAGTCGACATGAACTGCGGCGGCTGGTGCTTAAAAATTCGAGAAAATACGGTATTGAAATGAAATTTTTTTGACTCAATATTAGGAGGTTAGGTTAGGTTAGGTAAGTGCCGCAGAAACAGTGTACAAATTAATACATGATTTGAACCAGAACTCTTCTGATACATAGCCATACGCGTTCTCCGTTTCATCAGAGGACCCAATGGGTGACGCGGAATAATATGCAATTACTATTATAATGTAAACGTACATTGTATTTTCCACAAAATAAAAACCCAAATTAGGGTCAAGCGAGTGTATGAATATATCTGAAGGCGCTCCATGTTCCTGTCTCCGAGTGGAGTGCTGGAGAGCTCTGAATGGGCCTTGAAACCATAGAGTACATTATAGTATAAAATAAAATATCGCCACCTGAACTTTCTAATAAAAATGCTTTATTTGCAGAGGTAGTACGATATATCTATATAAATAAATAATAAATCTTCGGTTTGTGATGAATATTGCATAATTATACGCAATGTTAAGAAATTTTTATAATAACTAGTAATTTTTATATCTTAAACTCTATTCTTTTCTTTTTATAGGTATCAACATATTCCGATTTCTATGTCTTTTTGGCCGACGTTTCGAATCCCATTGCAGGGTCCATCATCAGGGCTGATGTGTATATCTACATATGTACCTCTATATCGCTTTTTTTATCGTTCAATATGGCTCAGGTGTAGATGCGAGCAGTCAGCAAATTGAAACACAAGTTTGTGTATCGACATATTTTGAAAAAATAATCATATGACATAACGTTTTGATGTATCAAAAAATGAATAATATAATAATAATATCACGGAATGGCAAACAAAATGAATTGTTTGCCATTCCGTGACATTATTATCATGTCACTGTCCGAATTCTTTGCGATACGTCACAACAATATCGAAACATCGAAAACGGTCTACAGAGATCCACAATTATCTACAACCTTCGCGAAACGTCTACAAACACCTAAAAAAGCCTAGAAGACTAGAAGTCGAAGACCTGCTCCTAAACACTACAATAATCTAGGAGGTTCGTTAATCCAGTTTTAGAATATAAATAGCACGGATCTAGGCCGCATGCAGAGTTTTCGTGTTAGACAGGTCCATTCAGTGCAAAGTGCGCGCGAGCCACTAGACGACCCCCAATGTGACCAGTCGTGAATTGAGAAGCGATAAATAAAGCGAGTAATCGAGCGAAATAACTAATTGGCGACATAAATAAGCGATAAATACTACGAGCAAGAATTGAGAACGGAATTTTTTAGTGAATGTTAAATACGTTATATACATATATATACATACATATATGTAAATAAATACAGCGATAATTTAGTGTTCATTTACGAGTGATACACTGCAAAATAGTGTAATTTAAAGAATAGCCTCACGTTTAATTGATTTTAAGTGACTTTGCATACTGAATAATTAATTGATCATTAATTAATAAATCGCTAATTTGTTTCCAGTTTTTTCATTCATTCCTCCCTAGCCACGACATGTAACATTAATTTTGATTGGAATATTAAAAATTTCGACTTATGTAGAAATTCTAGATAATAACGAATTATTTCGAATTACTGACTTCAACGCCGTTGCTAACTAATTATTTCCTTTTTATGTTTAGTAATTTTTATGAACATCTTGCAAAGCTATGTTAAATATGCAAGAATAATGTATCTGTTTTAAAGTATGGGACGCATTTCTAACATTATACGTGCGTTAAAATAATTGCGTAATAAGTCATTAAGAAAAACTAGATTAAATGATAGATTAGTGGGGAAAATTGTTTTAATTTATAAAAGTTTTTCTTTTCATTTTTTATACTCTTCTCGATAAGTGATTAAAGGTCCCATAGTGTAAATAATACTCACGTTTTATTATCGCTAACAATTACATTACTCGCCGATAATAGTTAGTAATACCCCGCCAACCTTTCCATTGTAACCCGTAAGCACTTAAACTCGCAAGAAGGACTATTAAATCCTGAGTACTACAAGGCTTACCTAAAATAAAGCAACGCTTACCAAAATCCTTTACGCATTTTGGCAACAAAACGGGTCAAGGATATTCAGAAAATCACTAGCTTCCAAGGCACTAAATTTATTAATTTTATTTCAGCTAAAAGCACTGCCCAAGGAAGAATATTTATTTCGTTCCATCATACTCCAGAAAAAAATATCATAAGTTAACCGCGTTATATTGCGGTAATGAAACACGTTAAACATGAAAAACAGATTAAGAGAACGATTTTAATGTTCAGAAAAAAAAACAAAAAAGCACATTATCCCTACACATAAATTTTCTGCTCACCAAAAACGTGTAAATATAAAAAGGACTCAAATGATATTGTAGCGGAATGGCAAAATAGATTGCCTACAGAATCCCTTGTAATATATCACAATCGAAGGATCGAGAACGGCCTATAGCAATAATCGAAAAACGCCTAGAATAATCGAAAAGCGACGAGCACCTTCTCCAAAACACTAGGATAATCTAGAAAGTTCGAAAATACCAGCATTTGGATATAAATAGCGCGGATCTAGGACGCCGCGCAGTCGTTGTGTTTTGACAGTTCGTTCAGTATGAAATCGGCTGCGAGCCGCGGACGACGCCCAGAGAGGCCAATCGTGAGGTAATCAGAGCGATAAATAAAGCGAAATAATCGAGCGTAGTACCTAAGTGGCGAAATTAACCAGGGCGACTTCTATAAATAAGTTTTACCCAGCGATAATAAAGTATTCATAGACTGTAACGCAACTGGAGCCTACCTAACCTACCTAAATACCTAACTATAAAGTTTAATAAAGAATATAATATAAGTTTTACGTAAAGCCCAAAGCTAGAGACTTTGAGCTACCGAATTGAACTTTATTACGACTTTTCGCTTTACCGTTTTCAATGTATCAGTGTATTAGAACTTTTGTGACTTTTAAGCACACGCTTTATGCTTTAAGCTACTAGATGAAAACTTTAAACGTATAATTAATTATCTTAATCATCCTTGACCTATGATTAATATGTAATCTCATTCATCAATAAGATTTGAGAACAGAAAGGAGATAAGGATATATCAAATTAAAAGTTAAACTTCCCAATTAAATTAATACCTACTGCATTAATCTCCATGTGCAAAAATATTGAACGTCGATAAGAAATATTGCGACGATGATTTTATCACTGAAGTATTATTTAACTAGTAATTGAATGTTACGGCGTTTACCTTGTGGAAATCCATTATGAACAAATAATGAAATAAAACAATCAACTTTGTTTTTTTCCACTTATATTTAAGCACTTGTTTCACTACATGTTTCGGAAACGTCCGTTTCCTTCATCAGGTGAATTAAGACTGAGGTATGTAGGAATGGTTGTCTGGTGTGTGTGTTGTGAATTCGGTAGAAGTGGAGGGGGTATCTAAGTGGTGGGAGATCGGGAACATTATAAGAAGGGGTGATGTGAAGGGTTGTATTTGATTATTGATTATGTTATTTGTTGTGTTTATGTTTTTATGAATTTCAAGTGTTTCTAAATTATTTTGTTTAAGGCCGTATGTCTGTTTATGTAGGATGTGTATTTTTGTATTGCTGAAAGTGTGGTTATTTTCTATTATATGATTGGCGTATTCTGAAAAATTGTGATTTGTGAAGATTTGGACTAGTTTGGATTTTTTTATTTAAAATTTTTTGTGTTGTATCTAATTTATCTAATTTTAAAATTTAAAAAAAAATTTAAATAAAAAAATCCAAAGAAACATAATAAAAAAATATATATATAACTCCTTTACCAAAGACACACACAATAATTGGCGAAAAATACTTTATATAGATACAATATCATACGATATTACCAGAAAACTACCAAATAATATAAAACCAGCTTTCTACACTGACAATACAATCGAAAAACAATTGAAAAATAATAAATCTAAAAATCCTACAAATTACACTGTAGTGGTATTTATAAAGTAGAATGTGGAGATTGTGAGATATCATATATAGGTAGGACAGGCAGATCAATTGAAAAAAGATTTAAAGAACATAAAAGGTGCCTCACAAATCACAATTTTTCAGAATACGCCAATCATATAATAGAAAATAACCACACTTTCAGCAGTACAAAAATACACATCCTACATAAACAGACATACGGCCTTAAACAAAATAATTTAGAAACACTTGAAATTCATAAAAACATAAACACAACAAATAACATAATCAATAATCAAATACAACCCTTCACATCACCCCTTCTTATAATGTTCCCGATCTCCCACCACTTAGATACCCCCTCCACTTCTACCGAATTCACAACACACACACCAGACAACCATTCCTACATACCTCAGTTTTAATTCACCTGATGAAGGAAACGGACGTTTCCGAAACATGTAGTGAAACAAGTGCTTAAATATAAGTGGAAAAAAACAAAGTTGATTGTTTTATTTCATTATTTGTTTATTATTTAACTTGCAATCATAGTCAAAGTTTAAGTAACTAGTTGGGCTAGTGGTTAAGATACTCGATTACTGATCCAGTGGTATGTGGAAGAGTTCCAGGACAGCCTTAACTTAAGCTTGCTGAAGATTTTATACTCAATTAAAGTTAACTGACGTTTTGTTAAGTTCACTTAAGTTTACTGAAGATTTTGAAGAGATCCTGAAATGAATATTCAAGTTATTAAGTCAAGTTATTAAGTTATCATTATGTTAATTACCCAGTGTTAGACTGCCATTAAATACATATATGTTTATGTGTACTTTTTAGTCTTCAACTTTCTATAGACTCAAGAGTCTGTTTTTTGGAGGAGTTTAACTTTAGGTACTTTTACTTTTTATGAGATATAAAAATCACGTTTTTAAAAATGGGAAATATGTGAATGTACTTTTTTAAAATTTCTATATTTTCATAAATAATATGAATGTTGTAAATGGTAAAGACATTATATTTTTGTGTCTGATCTGATCTGATTAACATTTCAACTCATCTATATTTTTAAACGACCAGTACCCGTAAAGGCCCCAGTACACATTTCATTTTTAACCTTTTTTTTTTACATGATTTCGATTTAACATTGGTTAAACAAATATCATTCTCTTACACTGCATATTCCTTGGTTTGCGTTTGGCGAAGCCTGTTGCAGTATTGTTGAATCAGTGTTTGATTTAACAAAAAAAAATGATGTTATCTTTAAGAATCTTGATGAAAAAGAATTTCTATGTTTATTTCTGGCGTTTTGAACTATTTATGATTATCTTTCGATTATCTTTAGGTTATATATTTTATTTTATATAATAAATATTAATATTAAATATTGACGCATACATCAATGTATAAAACAAAAAAAATTCGTATGTATTTAAATTATATACAGTTTCAATCAATAATTTTTATAAGATTTAATTGAGAAATACTTATTAGAATAAGTTTTTCACATCTGGAACCATTGCTATATTTTTTCGAATGCACTGTCTTTTAAAGAATTTTCATTTGTACAGTTATTTTGGAAACCAATCTATCATGTAAGCAGAGAATTGAGTGTATTTACAATATTAAATACTTATAATATTACCTAATAACGATTAAGAAAACGACAACTGAATCCCTCGGTCAGCGAAATATATAGAAATATAGAGAACAATGTACCTCTAAATCAGTTTTGTTCCTTAATGGACTGTTCGTATTTGTTGACTTTGTAGAGGGTTCTCGAACTTTAGCATCATAACACGCTGGGTCAACAGCAGCGTAGTAGTTTTACTTACGCCATGATCGATAACAACTGTTATTCTTAATTTTGTTTAATGCCATCTCATTCCCGTTTTACTCTGCAAAGCCGCGGTGTGGATAAAGGTAATGTTAAAATGCTATAAGCATTTAAGATGTGGCTAAACTAACGCATGCTAATCGTCTTCACGTTGACATATTGAAATATTTCGGACACATTCTCTGCAACGAGTAAATGTCTTACAACTCAAAGGAAAGACAGAAGGCACCAGAGACGTTTGTGTAAAACTATTTATTTACTGCGGCTTAAACAGATATGGACTAACGTTTCTAACATATTTAAACAAAGTAAAACAACTAAGAATAAGAATAATTAAAACTATCGCAAATAAAAATAAAAGAAGTATGTAACGACTAGCCTGACAAGCTATTTAAAATGTATGAAATCTTACCGACACAAAAACAACTTTATTACAAACTGATATTAGAAGAATACGCAAAGAACAGATTTAAAACACAAATATAACACACATACGCAACACGACAAATAACAAATAAGAAACTAGCAATACAAAAAACAAACAACCTTTACGGAGACCGATCTAAATAGTGCGTAATTCCTAAACTATTTAAGAACTACAGGACAAACTATAAAATGAATCAGAAAAAAAACTAACCCATAAAAAACAAGTTTTTATTATACTCCCTTTCTCATTTACTAGTTGAAACAGGTTTCGCGCTTACTCCACGCGTCGGGCTCGAGTCGGGCGACTCTACGAAAGGGAGTAATAAAAACCGTTATATTGTAATAATTTTAAAAATTTAAACTAAAATTTGTTAGATCATTTTTATCGTCGCCACGAGTCTGCCTGCAAAGTTTTAGCTTGATTGGATCACTGGAAAAAACTTTAAAATCGATCCAAAGTTTTTTCGGCAGACAAGCGACAAGCCAACAAGCAGACGCTACGAGTTAAAAGAAAGGGATTAAAAACAAAATAGAACTAATTTTAATGAAATATTTCAATGACCTTTGATATATGGTGATAGCTATAATGCAATGTTTTCTTAATAATGTACGTAATATTGTATTCTTAACAAGAATTCCTAATGATGTAGGTATTCTTTAAAATGTAAAGCGTTCTGGGATGTTTTCTTGCACACAAATTGCATAATTTGCAGTTTTGCAAGATTTATAAAGAGACAGAAATAAATATTTAAAATGCCGTTGATTTTGTACATCGAGCACAATATGGATGATCA
>JADDOH010018691.1:0-10547 GCA_016648135.1 Agrypnia vestita
GCATGGAGTATAAAGACCATGATATACGTCCGACAATGGGTTTATAAGTAAGGCTTTATATACCTAAAAAGGAGACTGCCCGAAATAACTCATTAGGTATGACGTTTGGTCCGAAGTCTGTGTTGTTGACCCCCGGAATTAGTTCGGCGTGATTTCTGATGGATCAGTTATACTAGAACAACAAAGAGTTATCCAATATATTTTAGATTCATTATAAATAATACAGTTAGGATTGAAATAATATGACTATGGAGTGGAAAAAGACAAGAACCAATCTATTTTAATCCCAATATACGTAATTCAAATCATTTGAACGCAAGAGAGGGAGCGAATGAAGTGGGTTGATTGTTTTGGGTTTGCCCCGCTTTTTGCCAAGGAGACGTTCAATCATGAGGACAAAAATCCATAATTACGTGCATATTCCCTATATATAAAGAACTAGTTCTAACTAGGGAATTTCAAGAAGTACAGATGGGTCATTCCTCAATGGGGCGAAATTACCCCTGTACTTGATTGAAGGAAGAAACTTCTGGGTGAGAGCGCTGTGATTTCGAAATATTTGATTCTGACTTATATGAACGGGAGGGAGAGAAAGTGAATCGGGTTATTAATTATGCGCAACCGATTCAAGATACACCCCTGAATATTGCGATTTCGTTCGGACGTTAAAAAAATGCTTCAAAGATATTTGAAATAAAGTATTCCCGTTATCTACACGAATTATTTTGCTCAGATAACTCGTTTAATTATTGTATAAATATAGTCACATGGTCATAGGAAGTTGGTGAGGTAGATTTATTCACTACGCTTTGGATATCTATGAATGTATTGACACATGGTTAATATATTCTGTTCACGTGGAATGTTCCATTGGTTAAACATACTTGTCTTCATTCTACGAGGAGGAATTCACATTTTCATTTACCAAGAAATTATCTTTATACTCCACAGAGGATAAATTACAATAATCAGCTTTAAACTAATAACCAACATTCTTCTAGACGCAAGGACCCCTAAAAAGAATTAGATGCCACTATTAATATCTTCCAACTTAATCTTTTAGACGCAAGTGATCCCTAAAGTTTTGGTATACCTTGGATTTACATTTTCCTCGGAATGCTGACGATTTGTCGAGGCAATGGAACATACTACGTGGCTATATCAAGATTTAGCTTCGGGTTGTTTATCAAGGTAAAGGAAACGCCAGAGAAAATGTATAGAAGGAAGTTTTTCATGGCATTTTAGGGGCGGGACGATGGGGCCCCTTTAGCGCGGAAACCGAGGATATGTCATTACCTATGGACATCAATCCTCCTTTCCATAGATTCATTTTTAAAAACTTGTTAAATAAATTCCTAACGAGAAGAGTGAAGTTCTGTTAGCGACAGACACCACATACTCGGAAGTAGACCTATTTTCAAATTATTAGACTCTCGGTTTGCAGATAAATACAGTTTCTACCAAGATAACCAATCCAGAGGCGAATCACTGAAACAATCTGATTATGTGTTTTTCTCCAAACTATAAATTGTATATAGAAGCAGCCAACAAAAGTAAGCAAATTTAAAAACAAAATGATATGTAAATGTGCCTTTTCTTTCAGATATTTTACGTTTCTGTTATGGTTAGTTATTCCAGTAAATGTAAACTCTAACAATAAATTTTATACGTATTGTAGTCAAGTCCGAATTAAAATTATAAGTATATTATTATCTTTGTATGTGTAAATATAGAATTTCCAACACGTTTTCTGAAATATTAGGGTTGCCACGTGCGTCACAATAGAGGGGGAGTTATAGACTAAAGACGATATCGCGAGCCAATAACTTCGACGTTTCTATAGTAATTGAGTGAGAGTATAGTGATTTATTTATTTATAAATTAGGAAAAAAACGACATCATGAGCCATTTAATAGATAATCTAGTATAGAGAGATATCCTGGTAAACTAGGATAAAAGCCATTAGGTAGTATTTGCATTTAGAATGAAACTTGCGGTAACTTAATAGGATTTTGATATTAATTAAACATCGATAAGAAACATTACGACCGCATCGCGTTCTTACAAAATAATCCTTTCAGTTCATTCAAAACGGATAATTCTAACCTTTTATCTACGTAGAGATACTTATAGGTTATTATCTATTTTATAATGTGTATTTCGGAACAGTACGATCGAGATCAGTAAGAGTATTTTAGGTTGCGTATCTGAATTAGAACTTATATTAGATGGTTTATTAATTTCGGTTAGATTTAAAAAAAATTTTAGTTGGTAGCTTCGGTTCGGTGAGCCAAGGCTCAACCACCTTATACACGGTTAGGTCAGGTTTTTCACAAGGCTTCTAACAAAACTAATAATAGCGCGGAGAATAATTCTAGATTTTATTTTTAGATTGAATTTACCGTTGCCGTGTTTGCCGATGTGTTTTCATTTCTTGCAAAAATGTTGATGTATACTACTTTTCCCGCCCGTATGCAGGCATCGCCGGGCTCAGTACTGTGATCGTGAGGCGCTGCCCCGGTCTACCCCGCCGAGCGCACATACCGCGGGCAGATTCATGAGATAGATACGTCAGAGAAATATCAGAAATAGATTGCGGGTATGTGATTTATACTAAAGTTAATTAAAAAGTTCTCCGAGCATTTATTTGGATAATATGTTTTGAAGTGTTACAGGTGCTTATTCTTATGTCAAAGATAGTGATATGGGCTTTAACTCGTGGTTTATTTTTCCCTCGCGATCATTGTTGGTCTTTATTGTTATCAAATTTGTAGAGTCATTGTGTTTCGTCAGTGAATTCTACTCAATGGCCCCCACTTGCAATAATATACACGATTAATATATCTGTACCTACAAAGCAAAGGTATGGTGGTTCGCATTATTTTTTCAATGCATTACGATGAAGAGTGTTACGGTTATTATGCATAAAATAATTTTCATGAATAAAGAATGAGAAAAGAACAGATTATTTTCAAGAAATTGGATGTTGTATAAGAGTAACATTTCTTATGTTGATGGGGTATCTGCAAGAATATCGCAACACATATTATAAGTACGGTACATAATTGGGATGGGAAGAAAATCACCAAAATTATTAGGATACCGACGTATTTTAAAGATCTCCGCGTTAAAACAAGTAAATTTGTGTCGGGTAAAGAAAGATAAACAATAGTAGTACTGCAAGATCGAATATTTTCTGTTCTCTAAAACTCCAGTTTGTGCATTTTAAAAAAGGTAAGACGATCATCGTAGCTGTGAAGATTTCTGTGATGGCCGGCTCTGTAGGAAAGTAAATTTCTGCACTCTTTCGATTCTTGCAACATGTGTAGTATATATAATAAGGTGATCAAATAACTGATAAATAATCCAAGATACTACTAGATCGTACTACTGAAAATTTTCAGACTTTGGGGATTCTTAAAGTCGTGAGTAATTCTTATCATAAATCCAAATATGCTATACGCTTGATACATGATGAGCAACGTGATTTCTAAAAGTGAGCTTATAGTCTAACGCATATTGCTTATTGAGTTGACTTGACTTCTCTCAAAATTACGTTTATTCATCAATGTTTTTAGCTATAAGAGATTCATGAGATACTTTTGGACTATAAGTCGCGATTTTATACAAATTCGAAAACAGTTGTGGTCCAAGGAATGAAACGAAACAAAAAAGTGTGAGTCCATTTACGAGAATTACTTATATCTTTTTGCCGCAAAATGTATGTAGAAATTGAAAAAAAGATCAATTTTCTTATATTCAGTTAGGGCGGAGAAGGGGGTGGGAGGCCACCCGGTCTATAGGATGGAGGAATTTTTAAAAATAACCATGGCCAAGGTCGTCTTCCGTGAAGTTGGTCATTTGTGACTTCCAACCTTTTGCTTTACAGATAAGATAGAACAGGATACGAAGATATTTCGACATACAGCTTAATTCCAAATATGAATTAATTTCATTCAATGATCAATTTAATCAGAATAAGTGAAGTGATATAAATTTTCAAACCATTATCCGAACCTAGGACTAATATCGTTCCCTCGTTTTTCATAAATAGGCGAGCATGTTACTGCTGCATTAAACTATTTATTTATTTATCTTAATAATTTAGTTCCACACATAATGTTGTGTGGGCTAATATATGATAATAACGTAATAAAAACTTAATTTATAAAAAACTTCTATATACCGGCGAGTTATCTTTAAAAATATCTAACATTTTATCAACTTCAATTTCTCCAGCATTTTACACCACTTCTAAAATTAAAAATTTATTTAACAACAAAGACCTCTCAAATAAATGGGAAAAGAGCGGTATCTATACATTAGAATGTAATGATTGTAATGCACAATATGTAGGAATGACTACTAGAAATTTTAAAACTAGGATAAGAGAACATGAATTGTGTTTAAAAAATAATAATTATTCGGAATTTCTAACCATTTGTTGGAAACTGGCCACACTTTAAATAAAAATAGATCTGAATTTGAATACACTAATATCAATTTTTTTTTTCAAATTGTCCGCCCTAGAAACTTTAGAAATAAACAAAAAATTAAATTCAAATATTAACATTGTTAACAAAATAAAAGCCCCATTATTAACCATGTTCCCTCCCTCGCCCCTCCCACTCCACAAATCACCCCCGTCTCCTAAAAACACCTTATATAGTACTTTCGCATTTTAGATAAGTTTAAATAACGCTCGTTAATGACACGGACGTGTCGAAACCGGTAGCGTAAATTCTTTAATAAGTAACAAATTGTACATTGTAAGTTTAAACTCTTTAATAATGTATGTTGCATTTCATCTAATTATTTAAAAGTTTTTATAATTTAATTTTTTCACTTCAGTTTAAATCTCCTTATATTCATTCTCCATGTTTTGAATTTCCTTTGGCAGGCTATCGAAGATTTTTATACCTTTATACATCATACAATTTTGTGAGGTGTTTTTCTTTTCTTTTTCTTCACATTTTTATAGCAATGGTGTTGATAAAATAATAACATAATGTGACAAGATTCTAGAAACAAGTGGCACTGCACATAATCGAATATTTCCGAACGGTTTGAATCATTTTAAAAGATTTTGGAATAATTCGTAAATCCGTCAAACGCGAAGTGCTTATACATTTTCTGTATAAGCACTTCGCGCTGAGAATGATTATTGTTTGACAAATGGCAAATATCACAGAAACGAGCGAATATACAAGAGTACTTACTGTGCGAATCGACAAACAGTGCGAATTAAGTGTTCCACAGACTAGTGGAATATTCTAGACGACGAATATAAAGTGTACCAGAAGTAAGTGGATTATTCTAGAGTGAAATAAGTGCAAAGGAATAGTATTCCAGTTAAGTTTGTGACCAGGGTTAAGTGTATTATGTGTGTTTAAATCAAATTTTATAACTACTTACGAGTGTTTCATTGCGAACCCATAACAATAGTATATTGTAATAAAAAACAATCAATGTAATCTTTATACTCTATGTATACGAACTGTTGACAATGTTTGGTAAAAAATAAAATAAGTAAAATAAAACGAACTATTTTTTTTTATTTGAGTCTCAATCTAAGTAATTATATTTTTCCATTTTGATTAGATTTTTTATACAGAGATTTTTTTTGTTTGGAAATAAATAAAAAAAATAATGTATTTTTATTGCCATTTGATAATTAATTCATTAATCTGAATAAAATAAGTAGAAACGTTTAAAATCAGATTTATTTTGCCGAAATTGAACTGGTGACCCCGCGATCAGAACCGAGCCTTTTATCTCTAGGCTATGTTTTTTTTATTAGCCTTTTTAAAAACTAAATCAAATTATGTAGAATATGAGAAAGTTATGAGTAATAAATTAATTTTAAAAATTAAACATATTTTATATAAAAAAAATAAAATAAAATAGCTTAGTATAAAATTTGTTTTAGAAGAGAATTATGTGTTTTTATTTCTATACCATTGTGACTTAATAATTACTACTGAATTAAAGTAAAACTGAAATTCAAGCATAAAAAGTCCGTCATTTTTGGTTATATCGATTGTTGAGTATAACTCTGCCTAGATTTATAAAAATACGCATACTTAAGTGTAATATTAAATCTACTGATAACTGATATAAATAAGTACACAAATTCTGAAGTTATCGTAATTTGTACACTGTAGAACCAGGAATTAAATTTGGGATTGAAGATTAAAAAATACTGTATTTAAAATATGTTTTATTTTAACTTTGTAATACACACACAATATGAGTAATTAATAACTCATATTGCGTATGTATTACAATGTTAAAATAAAACATATTTTGAATAATAATGTTGCATCACGAAGTATCTGCCAGTTTTATCAATGATATTATATACTTTGCTATTTGTTGATCAATGTTTTCAATATACTGCTGAACCAATTTAATCAATTGCTTCATGCAATGGTATTTCGAAGAAGTCGAACAATGTACATTATTCAATATCAAAAGTTTGAGAATGTCCTGAATAGTCTTTCGTGATGTGGGATGCTTACCATTAGTGAATTTCAAACAAATCTATTGATCTATTGCATGTACACACTTACAACATTTAATTTAAATGGCATTAATAGACTTATTCAGCGGAGAGAAGGAATAAAAATATTTAATTTTATTTATTTTACAAAGGTTGCACACGATAAACTGAAAATAAATATGGATGAAAATAAAAATAAATATTCCCCTCTGTTAAAAGAGATATCTCGTGTTTGATGAAAAAGTATCTTGTGAAATATAACAAAGAATCATTATTTGATATGCACGACTTTTGTGTGAAAAAAGGAAAATAATCGATTATTTATTGCCTCCAATTCGTATGAATGATTTCTCTCCAATCCAAATGTGTATTTTCGCATTAATCAATTACTGCGTGTTACAAGACTTTCGTTATATATAAAAAAACTATAGATTTGATGAAAAACATGGAAGGAGTTCAAGAAAGGCATTTGGGATTTTATAAATCTATCATTTTAGCGGTCCACGGACAGGCGGCCGGTTCGGGTTTGCTGGCCCGGGGTTCTAGCCCCATCCCGGCTATAATTTCGTTTTTTTAGCCATAAATTCGAACGAAATAACGAACGTTACACGAAGTTACGGGGACAGACAGACAGAAGGACGGATGGACAGATGGACAGACAACGAAATTATTATGTTTGATACTTACGTTAAGCGTTCCAAAAAAAAGTTATGTAAAAGTTGAAATTTTAGTCTGTTAATATCATTGAAAGAATATCGCCGCTGCTTAAAAAATAACAAGTTCTCCGAATTTTCCAATCATATAATTAACACCAATCATTCTTTCGATAGTCATAAATTAAAATTACTCCACTCTGTTCCTAATAGAGGATGGATAATAAATAGTTTGGAAACCGTTGAAATCCTAAAAAATTTAAATTCTGGAAACACATTAATAAATAATATCACATTTCAGTCCACTTCACCACTCCTAGAGCTGGTCGGCGAAAAAATACCCTTCCCCGCCGCACGCCCCCCTGACACCCTGACCTACCCAATTAGATTGATAAATTTGGTATTTAAGTTAGTTATTATCTATACCTGATGGTAAGAGGGACTGCTCCTCTCGAAACTATAGTTGTAATTTAATAGCTCATATTATGTGTGTGTGCATTACAAAGTAAAGTAAAATATATTTTTAAATTAAAAAAATGTTATTCTGTTCTTTAAGTGTGTAAACAGCCATGAACGTCTATACAGAGTGTCTCATAGCTAGTAGAAAAAACATCAGGGGGGGGGGGGGGGGTCAATTATTCATTCAATTTTGAAAGGACAATGTTCTTTATACTTTGGGTGAAAAGTCGACAAATACGGAGATAAATAACATAAAAAATTGAATTCTGACTTATATTTTGTAAAACGTTAGACTATCACAAAAATTCATTCGCTATGACACAAGTCAAATAAAATAACTTAAACCTTTCAGAAATAATTTTTTTTTTATTTTGAATGTTTTTTTTCATTTTTTTTTTATCTCCGTAACTGCGAAATTTCACCCAAAATTAAATCATACTTTCAATTCCAAATTGAATGAAGCCAACTCCCCGAAGTTTTTGCTACTAGCTACGAGATACTTTGTATTGTCATAGCTAAATTATTCGTTTATTAAGCGTTATATTGTTCTTGTATATATTTGCGAAAAAACTAATGAAACAAACTGAAGAATATTGATCGACTTTGACATTAGCTATACCCTAAATTATTATCGACATACGTTTTTAATTTAATGCGAATATTCATAAAATGCCTTAAATATGTACATCGGTCATTGATCAATAATATTCACCCGTTGCTATAAATATTTCGATATTTTAAATTTGGTTTTTTTATTGTTTTAAATGGTTTGTAATTTAAAACAAGAACAAATGTTTATATTTAACTGGCGCTCGATTTGCCTTCAATGTTTGCGTTATTCTATATTAATATTCAGAAATGAATATTACGAGAGACAAATTTTATTCCATTTACTTCGGTCTATGAAAATCAAACGATATTGTTATCCTTCGTTGTATTAATATTGAACTTACCAACTGACTTTCTTTGGGCCAGAGAAGCCATTTCCACTCGGGGCAAGTAAACAGTTTGGGTTGGCAGGGCAGGCTGGACCAAGACGTTATATATGAGATTCCGTGTAGCAACCTTATATTTGATCTAGAAGCTGACTCGGAGATCGCGTTACGGTTGCCCAATGGTCAATTTGATATTTCCTTATAATATTATTTCTCGGACCGGGGGACCTTTCTCGGAAGGTCTTCAAAGGTTACAGAAGTCTTTAGTTTGGATATCGGCCGACGTTTACTTTGATAACGAAATCTTTAGTTTAATAAATATTTATGTACGAAAATCGTAGGTTTGTGGAGTTACCAAGATAATATTCAAGAAATTAATTTCTTTCAAACCGGTCACATCAAGACCCGCTTAAATCAGCTAAAAACAACTATTAATGCTTGATAGCAAATCCACCCCGCTTTAATTAGAATGAAAATTTGGAATCAATATTTTCATAATTGTTAGTCAGCATTAAATTATATATGTTTCTCTGCGAAGGTAGGTACCTACATCCATTTCTAGCGGAATTCATTCTGCGTAAAAAGTAAATCCATTATCTATATCTTTAATGTCATCTGGATTCTAATTTAATTCTTTATAATTATTTGTTAATCAGCTACACACAGTTCTTTAGCATTGTTATCATAGGGCCGATATTATATTAGCATAGTTTTTTGTAATATTTCGTTTAAAGCATAGATTTTTACGTTTTCCACTAATCAAATAACCAACAACTTCAACTTTGTTAAAAAATGATTAATATAAACCAAGTTGATACAACCGGCCCTTAGAGAGAGAGAGAGAGAATCTGAGCTTTGTTTGTTTTATTTTTAAAATTATATTCATACATTCTCTGTTTTGCATTCAGAACATATAATTATTTTTAAATAGAGACCCGAACACGGAATACGTGTCTCATCAATATTCTTACTATTCTCAAACTAAGCCAAAAGCCTGTTCTGTGAAAATAAGATCAACTTGCTGGTGTCTTGGAATGGGGCTCGAATCATCGACCACCAGATTGCTAGGCGAGCGACATCACCACTACACCAACAAGTTTTTCCACATGCATATGACTTAATATTTGACCACATACGCTAGTTGCATTGAAATATTGAATTTCTGTCGATCGACAACCTTCGATCTCGTCCCAGATCACGCGGCAATCCTTAATATTTTTAGCTCTTCTTGTGGGGGGAGCTGATAGTCATCAAAGAGGAAGCAGATTTGTTAATGATTTTAATTTAAGAATTTTAAGTTTAATTTTGAATGCGTAATGGTTGCCGCGCGTGATTGTCGGCGCGCAGTTGTCTTGCGCGCAATAGTAGGTGTGCCACATATACTCTTGGGTCAAACAATACAACTGGGGTTGCAAAATTAGGGGAGAAAGATAAAGAGACGAATTCAGCTCGGTTAGGCAGCCCTAAGAAATGTAAAAAAAAAAATTATTCAAAGTAAAATGATTTTTTTTTGAAAATACATCGTATTGAATACAATTCAGAGGTCAGCCCTAATGTTGTTATACACGAGAGCTTTGAAGAGCTCCTTGAAAAATAGCGGGTGATTTATAATCGTGTAACATCCATACACAGAACTATTACTGCACTCAATATTATAAACCCGTGCATCACGAACAAGATAAGCCGGGGAACATTTTCCTGTATATATATTTTTCTCAGCGGTTTCAAAAACACCAACAACTATTTATTAACTTTTGTATTCTATATACGATCTTCATAGTGGATTGTACATTTTATAAAAAATAAAAAACAATGTTTGTTTAATTAAATTAATAATTCATTAATTATTTTATTATGTGATCATTGAGTAAAAACGTTGACATTAGTAATAGCAAAAAATGCAGTTATGTCAATTTAACGTAGCTTTTCGCTGCAAGTGATAAAACGTGCTATCGTGATATTAAATATCTTTAAAATATCTATTATCTTCATTTTGTT
>JADDOH010018692.1:0-17540 GCA_016648135.1 Agrypnia vestita
CGGTGTATTATTGTATTAAATCATACCTGCTAGAATAGGACGACACGTGGGACATGTGTTTAGGCGATGATTTATGGCAGGGTTTTTGCGACTATTTTGACAGGTGCTAATGCCATACATTACGTCGTCTGTGTCTGGGAGCTCCAAAAAATTCGCAACATAATTTATATCACCTTTTGTGCGGCTATTCTTCCAGCATCTGTTCGCTGATCTTTCCACTAAGTAAACATCAACAATTTATGAAGATTTTATTGTAATGTAGTCTTTTAATATTTAATTTTCATACTTATATCAGAAACGTTCTAGGTTTGAGATATCGCAAATTGAGATTTCTAAAAATATATTTGCTTAATTGTATAGCTACTTCAACTATTAATAATTTCCATGGAACATTCATGTTATTTCTATTTTACTCTTTTACGTATATCTAGTTTCCAATCAAATTAATTTGTTGTATGATTTTTATACGGTTTATTTTATTAGGTAACTTCATTTGTATATTTTACTATATTTATGTTATGTAAGTTTGGCTTTTAATTTAGTTCAATCGTCATATGTTTTGTATGCTATTTCTTTTGAATTGTTTTTTTTTATACTGAGTTTTTGATAGTATAATAGATCAATATAAAAAACGTGAGTTGATATTGCTTACTTTTCATAATGTTTTAATTTGTGATGTTTATATTACTCATGCTTTTATACTGTTTACAGCACCTTTTTTTACCTTAAAATACAGGAAATACATTTAAATGTAAGGCGGTTTTTCTAGAACAGGTCTAACTTACGTGAGAAATCGCCAGGATTTCTTCCTATAAATAATTTTTGTGAATTGTAAAAAAAAATTACATCCAAAAATTTATTTCAAGATTTATTGTCTTTTATCTACATCAACTTCCACTTTCCAATGATTACAGTCGTTGGAAAGTGGAAGTTGATGTAGCCAAAACATACAATTAGATACTAATTAGTAACTGTCAAATAGTTGCGGCAAATTCGAGTACTATTATTTATTAGTTATTAAATTAGTACACGTTGGTCGTTATTCGCTACTCGAGTACTAAATTAGTATTCGTTGATGACAAATCTCGAGTTAATCGAATGTTTTCAATAATCGAGTTATTCGAGTTATGATAAATTTAAATCGCGGATCATTGGCTATGTATAATATATTTGCGGTCAAAGCATTAAAGGTCAGACAAGAAAAATGAACTTTTGACCTTTTTAAGAAGGGTGAACTGAAAAGACTTTGTCTTGTGTTTTAGTAAGGATTGAGTAGCACAAAGGCACCGTACCGAGCAGAGACCCAAAGAAACACCAAAAATAGAACTGACAGGTCTGCCCAAAGTAATAGATGAGATCCGAAAACAATGTAATACAATCATTCAAGCAAAATTCAGTCAAAAAATGAGAGCACAGACAATCTTTGATTAAAGCTTACATATTACGATTTAATATTGACTCGGTTTACAAATTGGATTAATTAATACACTGGGTGTATCGCAGCTAGTAGCATAAACTTCTGGAGAGTCTTCTTCATTTAATTTTGATTGAATTTAATTGAAAATATTTTTTAGCCTTTGGGTGAAATGTCGACAGTTGCGGAGATAAGCGATATCAAAGTTTGCATTTTTTTTCAGTATTTCTGTAAAAACTGAAAACTAATAATAAAATTATTTATTAACTTCCGTAACATTTTATTTGAATTGTAACAAAACGAATGAATTTTTAATACTCTATATATCTCATCAATTTAGCGTAAATTCAATTTAGTGTTTACTTGCTGCCAAGACACTCAACAACAATGAAAAAAGCTTCATTAAATTTTGTAAACACTGTAAACATTTGTAACATTGAACATTGAATAAACATTTGAATTTGAATTTGAATTTGAATTTGAATCTATTATCTCCGTTTATCAAAGTTTGCAATATTTGTTTCGTCAATATTTTTTTCTTATAATCTGTAAAACTTTGAACTATCACTACTTATATAAAATGTTTAAAATTTGTTTCAATACGAATCTAAAGAAATGACAAAAAAATGGAAAAATTATATTTTTCAAATTTCTGCAAAGTTTTAATAATTTTAATTGACATACATCAAAGCGAATAAATTTTTTATGTTACATATAAATAATTGTAGTAATAGTCCAATGTTTCATAGAAAATAAGCCAGAAAAATTAAAAAAAAATGCAAACTTTGAGTCGCTTATCTCTGCAACCGTCGACATTTCACTTTAAATGTAAATAATATTTTCTATTTTCAGTTTTGACTGAATAGTAACAAAACTCACCCTCTGTACAAAAACACGGTGAAAAAGTATTGTGCATTTTATTCAATTTGGTCGTGTTTATAAAATTAGTCCACATAGTTTGGTTCTTCCCGCAGTGCCTGAGGGTTTAATTCCTGTGTACTCTCTTGCCCTACTGAATAAGGGATCAGATCTCTCCCACGATATTGCTGACACGGTAGATAATGCCCTACAGGGCCCGCGTTTTTCATTAAAAAAAAATTAATGATTATTATATTGTCATTCGAAATACGTCTCTCTGCCAAATTTCAGAGCAATTGTTGGTCAGGAATCGGGTAAAATATTTATTACACGATCAGTGGCTACAGACAAGTGAAGCTAAATAAAAGCATGTTCAAATATAATTACTTCCAATTTCAATCGTTGATATCAATAGTGGGATATGTTGCAATCCCATGTTTTAGTACTATATTTTCGTCAGATACGAATGGTCAATTTCCACGTATTGTAAAACGGGTCCTGCAATTTTAACGGAGTAGGTAATCACAAATATAAGGAAAAAAAGTGGCAAAAAAATAACAGCAAATGTATGCTGGTATAAAAGACTACATGGTTATCATAATATATCAAACGCTATAGATGCTTAATAACTATAACACAGAAGAATTACACATAATAGATTTAACAATTTTAATTAGAACTATCTACTCTCCAGCACAAATTTTTTCAGTTGTTTGTTGAAGAGTCTTGCTTTAAATATCTCCTTTATGTCACCAGAAAGTTTATTATAGAATTCAACAGCTGTACACAAGAAATCGTGCCGTTCCTTATCTGTTCTCAGTATACCTATCACTTCTTATATCGACGGTCCCTACGTAAACTCGGACATCTACCAAAAATGTATTTTTGACTTTTTTGTTTAAAAATTTAAAAAAATATATTTCTACTTTTTCTAAGAAAAACTGACGAATTAACGCGCTCATTTTGTTCGTAAAACTAAACTTCAAACAGTTCTCCTATAAAATTGTTTTTTTAATATATGTCTTAATTGACGTAGGAAATTTCGAAATTATATCTCGCTCTTGTGTAGTGTGAGTGTTGCTTTTTTGATACAAGGTAATGATTTTTGTATAGACCCACGTTTTTGTAAAATCCGAATAATATCAGATAGACTATTATCACAGTATACCCAGAACAGTAGTTTATCTCAATTTAGAGTAGTATTAGCCTACTCTTGCATTGACGCTGGGGTTGTCACTTTATTTTTACTCCCTTTCTTTTAACTCGTAGCCTCTGAGATTCCGACGCGTAAGGTAGACACGAAACCCGAAAATTTCTGTAATTAGTATACCTAGTTTCTGCACTTAAATTGCAAGAACGCTGATTAACATCAACGTAGACTTTTAAAAACTCACAGTCTTTGTGATAATCAACACACCTTTTTAGTAAAGCACCACAAACATAAAAAAATGGCATTTTTTTCAGGAAGCGCATTTTTTTTCTAAAGCGGCGGCTGCGAGCGCGAATGGCACCGAAGGCACGGCCCTTACTGCCGCCGCCTTGTGCCCCCATATTCCATGTCAATGTGTGCGTCACACACGGCGCCGAGCACGCACGCACACATTCTAATGGGTAGCGGCCAGTTTGTATGAAGACGTATTACTGTTCTTAGTATACTGTGCCCTTATTAATAATAAGGACTCAATTCAGAGTTTTACTACGATTTCAAATTAGGCCCGAAAATAATTTATGAATCAAAAATGCGTTTTCCCTGGTGCCAGCCCTGTTCTTAGATCACTTGTGCTACACGTGCATCCAACATGCCCCGTCAGCCGAACTATGAACACATTGTTCAGCCTCCACTCTCTCGGGAGCCCGACACCGCGGCACAGCTTCTCCCACGTAAAGAAATTGAGAGACTTTTAAATCAAATTTATTGCCCTCCGTATTTCGAAGAGTAGGAATTCACACGGAGATTTTTTAGGTTGCAAGGTGTGTTTCGTTAAAATTCATTTGGTAATGGTATTTTTAACATGTTAAAATCATTTTGAAGGGTTCGGGAATATGCACGGATGTGAAAAGTAAAGTTGTAGGCGCAAAATATAAACAAAGGATGCTAGTTAATAAATTATGTGATGCCCTTCAATAATCATATCTAAAAAGGTGCCGGAAGCAACTTATTAACAAGCTTTTTAAGAAATTATATTCAAATTATTTAAATTAAATTTAAAGCAGCTTTTCCTATGCCATATTCATTTTGGCGAATTATTGAAATATGTATAATAATTACGTAGTAGCGAATATTATTTCACCTAATTGCTTTTAAAACATTAAAAAAGTAACCAATAAAAACCAAGTTTTTACTATACTCCCTTTCCTTGTAAAATATAACAACAATTAAAGACAAATTAATCAACAACGTTAAGACAACGTAATCAAACTTTTCTAATGATTCCAATTTGAAAAAACCAATAAAATTTCTAATAATCCGAAATTATACTATAATTATTAATTTTTTTCAATGAAAATTTCATAGATCTTCTTGATCGTCGCCAATAAGTCTACTTGCCAAGTTTCAGCTCGATTAGATCACGGGAAAAGGATCAAAAATCGATCCAAAGTTTTTGTTGACGGCAAGCCGGCAAGAAAGCAAGCAAGCAGAAGCCACGAGTTAATATAAAGGGAGTAAAAATACCATAGAAAAGGCGCCGGAACGCTGTTCCAGTGCGTTAGTACAGCACAAAATACAATGATTATTTATTGGTATGCAGTTACGGATCTTTTGGAATCGAATTAAATAAATAATCATTACACATGGGAAGAGAGTACCTACCTAAAACGCAAATAAAAAAATATTTAAGGCCGGCGCCACGCTACGCGTTTCTTCCATCGCGTCAAACCTGAAACCGAATTTAGCAGTCACATACAATATTCCGCGGCGGACCGCACGGAAAACAAACACACGTGCGGACAATACGTCGAATGTGGCGCGTTGCCTTTAAAAATATGAGACGCGACGTCACCGATTTTACGTTAACGTAAGTTCCGCGGGCGGGGAACCGAACAGACGCCGAAGCGAATGTTCCGCCAGCGGATTGACCGATGATCTGCTCAGTGTGTTCATCGTATAGAAAGAAATATATAATAAAGAAATATAGTGCGAATAGACGTGCATTCTCTGCGAATAAATGTGGGAATATTCTAGCAAGCGAAAATAAAGTGTTCCACAGACGAAGGATTAATTGCGAAATGACGTGTATTAAAGAATAGAGTATTAATTAAATACATGTCCAGTGAATTTTTGAATTTATTAAAATAATTAATATATTGATAATTAATTTCCCGTTTTTTTATTGGCCTTTCGCAGCCAGGACCCGTGACAATGTGGATGTAAAATGTAAAAATAAATTTAATGAAATATAGGAACATTCCTTTTCAATTTCATCATTTTTTTTCTCACAATTCCGTAATGAAGTCTCAATACTTTTGTAAAGTTTGTTCTCTCAAAGATAGGTGAAAAATGTACAAAATAATGTTTCCACGGAGATGTATTATAGCAAGCGGGCTTTAAGTTCTCTCCGTTGAACTTCAGATACAATCTGACCACTGAATGGTCTGACTTCTGCTTATAAGCATAACTCTAGAGACAATGGTCCTCTGGGAATCATTACGTCATAGTATTGTAGATATACTTAATTCCGGGTTATGTACGAAGCAAACAAGGCAATAAATTTAATGATATCAAGAGTTATCTCAACTCACAACCATTTACAGGGTACATAAGTTAACAGGGCAAAGTAGCTTAACTGTATTAAAGCGACTGAAGTTTAATATTGCATGTAATAGAGTAGCAGCCAGCGACCGCCAGACTTATGTCATTATGAAACCTGAAATTTTTTTGTAGATATACACTATAGTAGGTAAGAAGATATGGATATTATGACATTTGAGATCGGGGGATTTTGGCAGATAACAGGTAATGCAGGTACAACGAACCCGGACTCAAATGTTATCATATGCAAACCTTCTTACCTACTATAGCGCACACACACACACACATCGATTATCTCCGTAACGGACGATATTTTACCCAAAGTGTAAAGAATATTTTCTATTCAAAATCAAACGAAGAAGACTCCCCCGTAGTTGTTGCTACTAGCTAAGAGATATCCTGTAGATATTATATTCTTCTTCTTCTTCTTCTTCTTCATCAGCCTTCGTCTCTCCACTGCTGGATATAGGCCTCTTCCTTCCCTTCCCTTATAAAGAATTTAGTGTCAAAACCGAAAAATAATGATTCCATTATTTATTTATTTTATTTTTCATTCATTTGTGCATTATTATTTACTGCTTTATCGTATGTAGTTTTGTAACTCAAAGTAAGAGAAGGTACATACATCTCCATGAGCATGTTATTTTGTACATTTTACACCTGTTTTCAAGTTTTTACAAGTATCTCGTAATCGTAAATCTTACGAACACAACACGAAAATTTAAAGCGATATTGCATAACAATGCACAGCGACAACACGTGGCAATTGGGACTGTGGACGAATGAGCGCGCACGAACCGGAATCATTTCGCATCTTCATGGTCCATTCTCATCGCGGCCCGCATCTTCGGTGTATTATCTCATTATCTCAATAGCGTGATTATATTTCTAGAACCATGCCGCGCCGCACAAAGGTTGGAAATTAGATTCTGTGCGCGCAAAATTCAAAAAATAAAAGTGTAATAAAAATAAAATATATGCAGCGAAATAAACTTAGCTCCTTGGGTAATAAAGTCCCATTAATAGTTAATTACCTAGAATAAACCCCTCTAGTCTAGTCGAGCAGGTAGTGACATGTTGTTGCAAAAAAATAAAGTTGGGTTATTGTCAGTCGGATGCGAGTGTTTGTACCAAAGTGGTGTGTTTTTGTTTTTGAAGTTTGTTCTTCGAACTATGGAATCGATAAACTTAAGTAACTTTTTTTAAATATAATCCACACTTTTATTTAATTAATATTCTACAAAGCCACGATTTGTTTTTAACAAAATATCGTTAATTTTTTCTGCATGCCTTAGAGTGCCAAAACTGGGATTGACCGGTATTGATACTAAATGTTGTAAACTATTGTTCTCTAATACCTTGGCTACAAATTTAAAATCAATCGGAGTGCACTTCGGTACGCCTGTATTCAGAATTTATTTATTTTCCAGCTCTACCAAAAAAAGGAATATACCAAGGAAAAAACTGGAAGTAAAACAAGCTGTTTCAAGGGCGATTAATACAACAAGGTATAATAAAAAAACTTCGAAAGTGGATCAATTGTGGACGTCATGAAGACAAGTTTATAATTAAATATAAAGTGTGGTTAGGTGGTATAATCAAGTTTTCAATACTACAATTATTTTATTTTTTATATCTCTAAATTGGTTTATTATTATTATTTATCGGGTATAGAATACAAATAAACACTAAAATAATTTCGCTCGCTCAGATTGTCTTTTCCGACCACTGTGCGCCGTGACGAGTCATATAATCGAACACACACAAGCAGAGATGTAATCAATTACAAATGGTTGCCATTGTAAGATGCAACCTTCACGCGTCCAAATTCACCTTGACTAATGGGCATCTCTTCCACAGGACCTTCCGAAAGGACGATCTAATCTGATGACAGGCGGTGCTGCATTGTTTCATCCGCCCACCAGATTCTTAACAAAGCACCGCGAACCAACCTTAATATCGGTTATACAGGGTTATTTGGAAAACATTAATAACCTCGCAGGACTATATTCCTCCCTTGATTATGAGCCGAAAATATTCAATTATTATGACCTAATATCAATAGTTAAGGAAATATGCGACATCAAAGTTTGCATTTTTTTTTTCAATATTTCTGAATTATTTTTTGCAAAACGTTGAACTATCATCATAGTAACTCATATTGAATATTAAAAATTCATTCCCTTTAACACAACTCAAATAAAAAAATAAAAACCTTCAAATTCCAAATGGAATGTTTTCCGGGTTTTTATCATTTTATTTAATTTTTCGTAATCGATATGGATTACTGTAAGGATAGTCCAACGTTTTACAGAAAATAATTCAGAAATATTGAAAAAAAAAATGCAAACTTTGATGTCGCATATCTCCTTAACTATTGATAGGTCACATTTAGGTCACAATAGCTTGAACATTTTCGACTCATACTCAAGGGAGGAATATAGTCCTGCGAGGTTATTAATGTTTTACAAATAAGCCTGTACACATTTCTGCTGTATGGAGTAAGTAGTTCTTGTGCCAACAATACCATATAATATATCAAATTGATTAGGGATATAGATATTAACGAATGATAACAATCAGATGGAACGCGAATACCATGTGGACATATTATACCTCGTGGTAATAATATTCGCGAATATATTAATAAATATTTTGTTAAGATATAGGTACCTATTATAGATGTCCATAGAGAAAAAATTATATTTTTTATGGGAAAGTATGTATGGAAGTCTTTGGGTGATCAGAAGGCTTACGACCCATCGTAAGGCTGGCTTAAATGATCACTTTACACAATCTAACATTCACCATTTCCACTCATGATAGAATACCACATCTATCAAATTTTTGGAAGTTGTATATATATTAGAGTAGCTTGTTGGTCTTGTGGTTAGGACTCTCGCCTCGTGATCCAAAGATCACGGGTTCGAACCTCACTCTAGTCCAGCAAGTTAGTCCTATTTTCATAGCACAAGCGTTTAGCTTAATTTGAAAATAGTAAAAATACTGATGTGAAACGTATTCCGTGTTCGCATCTCTATTTAAAAAAATAATTAAGTTTTACAAGCCGTTTCATACGTATGAATTACGTATGAAACGGCTTGTAAAACTGATAATGATATATTCGCGCTAATGATAATACGTTGTAATTATCATTAGCGCGACCGGCATCCAAAGCTTTTTCATTCCCCTTAATTAATTAATCACAGATGTCAGTAATGAGATGTATATTTTTGATTGGATTTTTTAAACCAATATCCTTTATTTGTGTTCTGAAAAATTTGGACAAACTCAAAATATTCTAAATATTTTGTTGTTAGTATTTATGTTGCGACCCCCCCTCCTCATTTGAATTAGTTAAGGCGATCGTCTGGCAAAGTGAGCAAAATTCCCCATTTTTTCTCATACCTTCTCTCGTTCGTTCTTTATCACATTTTTGTATTGAAATATATCATATTTATTCATCAGGTTATATATATTTTAAATGCGGACATCTTATTAAATATCACAAACTAAATTATTTAATCAATTAACAAATTAATACTATATTTTAAAAATGAAGAAATTAGCTCCACTTCGTGGGCCTTTTGTGACTGTATGGACTTGTGAGATGTCTTTTTTTTCAAAGTAAAGAATTATCTTAAACATATTAAAATGATTGAAAATCCTTCAGTTTGTTTACTTACAATTTATGTTTTAAAAAACACTGTTTTTAAAAAATATTATATTTTTTGTGTGTTTTTTTCAACCCTTTTCGCATAACCTTTGCAATGGAAACTCCCATGTATGACACGCAATTTGAAGCTATCCGTTTTTTTTGTGAGAATTTATATGACAGAAATTAATGAAAAATTAATATATTACTATTTTGATACTAACTTTTATAGGAATTACGAGACACGTACAGCATCTTTGCTTCGGGTGACCTTTAATATTTTTCACCTGACCCAAATAAACACACATACATTTACCAGTTCTAAGAATTCATTATTTACAATTAAATTTAGTTACACTTTCATCTCTCTCCAACACTACCATCTTCGATTTGGTGCTCAAGTTAAGAACTGTGAACATATCAGACAATTTAGAATACATTTTCGAGGCGCTAGATGCCTTAGGAAGTAAGGATTATTTGACTTGATATGATAATGCCTAATGAAATTTCCTGACGAATTACAGACACTTTTTAGCTAAAAGAACAAATGTGGTCAATTTTAAAATGTTCATTATAGCTCGTATATTCTCTCACTTTTTTAAACTAGTTAAATATTATTTTTTAATATTCACTGGTAAAACATGGTAAATTTATCAGTATTTTTTGTTCTCTGTGTTTTTTATTTATTTTCAAATCCTCAAATGTGAAATGATCATGCTTTTGATAAAAATGTAGATTAATTGTGGGGTATAAAAGCAAAAAGGCAGCAATATCCAAAAAAATAAATAAATGTTTTGAATGCAATCACAGAGGATTACTAATTTATATTGTACTGAATTCTAGATTCAATGTATCTATCCCGTCCAAAATTATGTTTCCTATAAATTTCCTCTAAAATCTCGAATTCAGTACATTATAAATTAGCAATCCTCGATGACTGCATTAAATTTTTATTAGATATTGCTGCCTTTGCTTTCATACCCCACAATTAATATAAGTACACGTAAATAAAATGGATAATTTGGAATTGTTTTAAATAAATCAATCATGTAAAATTATCCAAAACATATTATAAATAACCAACTTAATAGATAATTGAACCACTTGAGTCGTATGCTTATATTTCCAACAATTTGCGATATTTAAACCAATCTTTAAAATTATTTTTAATTGAAATTTGTAAAGAAAAGATAATATTTCTACTTTTAAAATGAGATTTTTATCATAATGATTGATATTGTATTAAAGTTGATATTAGATTTTATTAATTCATACGTAGTTCCCACGGGTCAAAATATTAGAAAAAAATTTTTTTACTCAAAGGGCGTAGGCAAAAAGGCACTAAAAATTGTAATGAAAAATTGTATACCTTGCCTTTGTGGGTTTCTTCTATGTTTCAGCACGAATACCTCATTCAGGACAATATTGCACTTTGCGAGGTCGTTCTTCCGCCATTATGATCCCCACCCCTACCCTTACCACCCCCCCTCCACGGCCGCGAGGGGCTGCTTCCCTTGCAGGGGTTTCAATTACAAATGCATTAAAATGAATAGAAGATATTCGTATTTTTCGTCATATCTTTTGTGCTTGTCTGTATGTGATTTCTAGAAAACTACAGTGATAATGTGATTAATGCTTGTCTGTATGTGATTGCTAGAAAACTACAGTGATAATGTGATTAATGATGTCTTGACATTGTTTATCAAACCATCAATTTTATTTGTGTTACTTAGATTAATGCATGTTTATACTTTATATCTGTAACTTATGTAATTTAGCTACTTTGATAATGAATTAACACCTCTACTTCTTCTCTATACACGAGCCTCTGACGCTCATTGAAATAATAAAAAAAAAATTTCTTTATATTTAAATCTTTAATTTTACCACTTTGCGTGAAAATAACAAATAAATAAATAAAAAAAATATCATGTGACTAAAAATTGATTAATTTTGAGTAGTACAAGTGCGACAACCTTATTCACATTTCCGAAAGAACTCAATTTTTGATCACCCATTCATTCTCATTACTTTTTTTAATAAAAAAAAATAAAGATCCGAATACTTGTCACATCAATATTCCAACTATTTTCAAATTAAGCTAAACATTAGTGCTATGAAAGTAGGACTAACTTATTGGTGTCCTGGAACAGGACTCGAACTACCGACCTAAGGAACTATTGGAACACTAAGGGAAAGTCATAACTACTAAGCCAATAAGCTACTCTAAATGTGAATCCACTAAAACCATTGTTTATTGGAAAATTGAAAAAAAAAGTACATACAAACATACAAAAAATATTTCTAACGTAGCTTTAGCGTACATTTATACATCTATTGACCAATTATAGAACTTGAAAATTTTATACTTCTTATTCTGATGTTGACATTATAAATTAGTAAGTTTCACGCGTAATATCATATTACGCGTGAATAGACGGATAAGAAGGACAAAAACGTACGGTCGAGAGAATAATCATACGTCAAAATGGTTTTCTATAAAGAGTAGTCAAAATGGCTTTCTATTTAGAATTTTAAAAATATTTTATACATTAATATGTGGGGTATAAAAACAAAGGCAGCAGTATGCAGCAAATTAAAAAAATGTTTTGATTACAGTCACCGAGGATTATTATAGATTTTATTCTAGATTTTATGTATCTATCCCTTCCAAAATCATGTTTCCTATTAATTTATAGGCTATATTTCCTATAAAATCTCGACTTCAGTACATTATAAATTAGTAATCCGCGATGAGTGTTTTTAATTTTTTTTGGATATTTCTTATTCTGATGTTGACATTTTAATTTAAATAAGCAATATCGTTATCAATAGACTGATAAGAAGGACAACAACCTATGGTCGGGAGAATTTCTAAAATATTATATAGATTTTAATAGATATTTTTATATATTAAAGAGTTTCATAGCTCTTCAACTAATTAATAAAAGCCTCATAAAAATGTTATGTAACATTCTTGATTGGAGCATGCAACAATCCTACACGTCCTGAGATTGACTGAAATCGGATCGAACTTCTGTATTATTCTGAAAATGTATTTGCACTCGATGAAACTTTTTTCCCAATTTTACAATTCTAATCTAAATCAAGTTAAAAATGCACAAGAACATCATAGGTATAAAAAAGATGCCAAAATTTTTTGTTGAAATAAATCAATAATGTGCAAAAAAAGTCCACAATTAATATTATGTACTAAGGGCAATGCACTAAAAAGTTTTTTTTTTTCGCAAATATTCATTTGTGAAAATTTGGTTTCGTGCCAGGGGCGTTATACGAATTAGAAAATTAATTACTCAGGTATCACACCTGTACCCTTATGTAAGAGGGCAATAATCATTGCGCAGGTTTACTTTACTTGTGAGAGCTTGGAGAGGAAACGAAATTATAGATATCTACCTAGCTACACATTTCTTCAGAGTGATAATGGTCCAGTCTAATTACTGAGAAATCCTCAGTAATTAGACTGGACCATTATTTATAATCAAAATACGTACGTGTACTATAAATGATGTATTAAAAAAGTAACCCACAAAAACCAAGTTTTTATTATACTCCCTTTCTTTGTAAAATATAACAACAATTAAAGACGAATTAAAACATATAACATAACACTTAACTTACAGTAATTTAATATATTTCTAAAATGTCAGATGTTTTGAGCTTTGATAAGACACTTCCATGCTTTGAAGATTAAATTCTAAAAACATTTGTCAGTCAATTTAGATTTTCGACATTCGTAGTGAAGTACTTATTATGTATACCGACGGAGTAATTCAAATTTAGAAAATATTCCGCGACATTATCGGGCCACCGTTGCTAATAATCAAACTTTTCTAATGATTCCAATTTGAAAAAATCAATAAAATTTCTAAAAATCCGAAATTATACTCTAATTATTAATTTTTTTTAACTAAAATTTGATAGATCTTCTTGATTGTCGACACGAGTCTACTTGCCAAGTTTCAGCTCGATTGGATCACGGGAAAAGGGTCAAAAATCGATCCAAAGTTTTTTTTGACGGAAAGCCGGCAAGCAAGCAAGCAGACGCCACGAGTTAATATAAAGGGAGTAAAAATAACGAAATTCCTGTTAATGAAGAAAAAAATTCACCTTCTAATCACAAACAATAGCTAAATAGTATTATCGAGATTATGAGTTTAGACTCGACACATTTTATAATCTCGTCGAATTCAGGGCGACAGATATATTAATTCGGTACGATTTGTCAAGAGCCCTCTGTATAAAGGATAATATTAAATAAGATTTAGGCACAGCAATTCAACTGTCAAACAAATGCTGCATGGGAGGGCTACGAAAGAGACGGAATTAATTAACCCGTGTCTTGAACCCGGACTAAAATGTCATCCGTCTATTGTGTCTTGCTGCTATTCTACGAGTATTCTTGGGAAGAAGAAAATAATTATACTAATTAATGGAACTAGGAAATGAAGACGAGAGTGTCGGTGACTCAACAACTGTGAGATGGCCGATGATTCGTTCCTGTAAGCAATGTGTGAAAATCAACTGTAAAACAAGCAAATATTTGACGTCTAACGACAATAATTGAAGACGTCCCTATATGAAGGGCGTGTATAGTACATCGGGTTACAAAGTGATCCTTTTAGACCCTTTTTATAGGGACGCCTTCAACTCTAGAATTGAAATTGCATTGGTTGATGCTCAAGGACAACTTGAAAGGCAGACGCCAAACTCTGAAGTCAGCCTCTACAGCTAAGCAGAGAGCATATACATGTAAACTTATTAATGGACACAGCACTTCTGAATTCGCAAAAATAAAAACATAAACATGACTACTGCACAAGAAGAAAGTATGAAAAAATTAAACTTTTAGAAAAATTCAATTGTGTAATTCAATTGGGCACAATGGAATGAAATTGTACGCTAAACTGCCGGGGGAAAATAGGGATGAAACTATTGTGACAATTTTTAAGAGGAATCTAAAGAAATATATGATGCTTACAATCGATTAAAATTTTAATAATATCTAATTACTATTTATATCAGGAAAAATAAATATAGCCTTTGAATGTCAGGACAGATGAGTGTGGCGCACTATCCTCTCTGCTTACCAGCGGCGTGATAGTAAGCAAGTAAGTAAATAAGTACCACCTACATACTTTAAGAATAAATAAATAATGTGATAGACTGGACAGCGTGGAATTTACCAACTAGATATAATAATTTCGTTGTCTTTCTGTCTGTCGGTCCGCAATGTTTGTACGTTGCTGGAATAAAACCATTAGATAATTAAAAGTGTGACACGCAATCAGTGGGCGACTCAGACAACACGCATGGGTCGCCGCATCAAATTACATTTTTATATTACGTTTTTATTATATTTAGTTTTTTTTTAATAGAAATGCGAACACGGAATACGTGTCACATCAATATTCTTACTATTTTCAAACTAAGCTAAACGCTTGTGCTATGAAAATAGGACTAACTTGTTAGTCTGGAGTGAGGTTCGAACCCACGACCTTTGGATCACGAGGCGAGTGTCCTAACCACAAGACCAACAAGCTACTCAAGTTTTTTTTTAAGTTCAATAGAATAAAATCAATTTAAAGAAAAGGTTTTCTATTGCAGGCATTATGTCCCGCGATTTTTCACGGATGTACGGCTAATCTATAAATAATAATACGGAACAGTTTAGTAAAAAACATTCTGAAACATATATGTATTTTCAAAAAGTCATATTCATCATCTCGCAATTTTAAATGTTAGTCTACGACTAAACAACTGCGTGTAAAGCGCCTTCGAGGTGAAACTTTTATGAAAAATACGGTATAGAAATAAACCATTATTATTATTATTAATCTCGCTGACAAAATACAAAACCACAAAAGTTCTGCAAAGTGTAATAAATAATTTCAGATGATGCGTCGCACCTGAGATATTGTAAGTTGTGTATTTTTTCATCCCTCCGTTCTTTGTTAGTCTATCCTTTGGTTAAGCCTCTGGTTCCCATGGTAACAAAAGATTTTTCAACAACCCCCGCATTGCCAGTGGCGTAGCTAAGTACCTCGACACTAAACGCGACGCTTTCATAACTTTTTCAAGTTTTTTGAATTTTTATCATTATTTTTTACTATGGATAGTACTATAAAGTATTTTTTATGGGCATGAAGAAAAATAATTTACAAAGTTTTTTATAGTTCTTTGTAGGTACAGTAGTCCTCTGCACATTGTCACGAGATGGTAAAATCTGAATTAATTACGCATTAACGAAATATCTTGAATGACACATCGGATTGTGGAAACAGAGAAATAGGATGCGAAACCACGCGGCTTGTGTTGTTGGGCGTGTGATTTCAGCGATAGTAAATCAAGAAAGTACCTATTAACATGCGAGTAATAACTGCATCGGAAATTTTTACTAAGGTCAGATTCACCTATTGGAGGTTTTTTCGCTAAAAAACATATTGTGTTTTTGTTTTCACTTTATGATAAGTTGTTAATTCGTTATATTAAAAATAATTAAAATGTTCACAAAATATTTTTATTTTAAAAAGTTTTTTTTTCCCTCAGTGTGTGAATTTTTCATTAAAAAAATACTGTTTGTGTTGAGGAGTAAAAAAATACTATTTGGCTTATATTTAACGGCATATTTTTATTCATTTGCTTTCACATACATGCATCCATCCTTTCGCAACAAAACTTATTTTATTTTAATTTTTGTGTAATACTTTTTATATATCATTCTTTATGGGTCCCTGGGACCTCACCTGTGTGGTTATGAAAAAAACCACCACCTGGTAAGTCAAAGGATTATACATATACCAATCATATTTAGAAACGCCACTGCATTTTTCTACCTGTTCCCAGAGGGGTAAAATTCACAGATGAAGTGTGCTTGATGTACATATGTATGTATACGAGTATGTGTGTAGTATGTAGAGCACGTAAACATTATTCCTATACACCGAAACAACGCTTTATAGAAGTCTGCTTGTGATGTATGGTATTAATATAATAATATAGGTACCTATGTATGTATAGGTATTTATGAAACATCTGGTACAACTCGCTTTGATAGCAATAAGTTTTACTGTGGAGATATATCACGATACGAACAAAGTTCTCTACACGCTTACATACTAGATAAATAGAGATTGATGATTTTGCGTAGAAGTCTTATATATAGAAAATAATTTTAAAAAATGGCAAAAATATTAAAGATCTTGAAAATTTAATTATCAATGAATCCATGATTGCTTCATTTAAATAATTTAGAAGTGAGCGTGTTACAGGACATACTTATATTACCTATTGTTACATCTAAAAAAGGAAGTAATATTAATCATGCTGATTTTATAGTGATTATAGTTATCCTTTAATAAATATCTTTTATTTTTTTTTTATTTTGCCTCTGTATTTTCCATAATTTGTCTACCTTTTTCTTTCTTAATTTTATATTACGTCTCTTTCTTGTGTACTTGTATACATTGTCTCTTTCTTTCTATGTAATTTATATTTTGTCTCCCTCATTTTGTTTACATAAGCGCACTACTTATTATTTATTGTTTAGTTGTTAATTACGCTCTGGCGAAGCTTGAGTCAAGCGAAACCGTTATTTTTTATTAATTACTTATATTTTAATTTATTTTACTAATGGCGTTAGTAATTAATAAACTCGTGTTTTTATACAAAGTTGACATGTTTCATTTTATTTTGAAAAAATACTCGTTTAAAAAGAAATCCACAAAATTGACAGACAAAGACCAAACTTTACAAAGAAATAGTCCAATTTTCTCGACTGTATGCTTTAAGCCAAATAATATCGCGTATAGACAGAATATCATCCTAGAACTAATAAAGAA
>JADDOH010018694.1:0-25320 GCA_016648135.1 Agrypnia vestita
CTTCTTGAAAATTTTACACAATATTCTTCAAATGTCATACTTTAATGTACCATTGGTTTTAATAAAGAAATTTTAACTGTCAAATCACAAAAACATGCCTTTTTTTGTACGAATTAACCTTACCCCCCCCCTTAATTGTAACAAATTGTATAATGTTCTTATAAACTTTGCCTGTCTCATACAGATTTACTATCGATACAGGCATAGTGGAATAAGCGTTGACTAAAGCCATAAAAGTATAAATAAAAATAAATTTCTTCGTATAAAATCTCTTGATTTTTTGACCATCCAAGAAAAAAAAATTTTAGTCCAAGAAAAAAGTAGGCAGTGAAGTTTTTTACGTAAGTATTTAAATTAATGACAATGTCTAAATTATTATATTTAAATAAATTATTAATATAAAAAAATATCGTTTTAATTAATGAATGTCTATGTATTTACAGGGAAGGGAGTAACAGCAAATTTATGTACTAGCTGCAACCCGTCAATTTAACCCGGGGAATTTCACGCGACAAAATGCCCACGCGACAAAAGACCCACCCTACAAGGGGCCCACGCCACTAAAAGCCCACGCGAATAAAGATCAACGCAACAAAATATACACGCGACAAAAGACCTGCTTAATTCATTTTTAAAAATGTTTTTAAAATTTGTTTATGAATCTAACGTATCGTAGATCTTTTGTGTGGGCGTTTTGTCGTGGAATCTTAACGGCGCCATAAATAGAATAAGACTTGGAATGACCAGATGAACACTTAGGCCGGCCGCACTTTGGATACGAATTATTACGTACGCATTCGTACGATTATTTTCGTACGTATGGAGCGCGCACATTGGGGCACACACAAGGGTTTGGTTTGTGCCAAATGAATAATCTGTACCTTCTGGAAAACTCTATTATGGCAGACTTAAATAATGACAAATTTCATGACTATCTATCTAATAGATTCACAAATGCTGGGGAGAATCGAAGTGCAACGAGAGCTCGTAACAACGGAGAAATGTTTAAAAGTTTTTTTGTTCAAAGTTCATAATCATACCTCACCTTCATTAAACCAAAATATTTAACTTGCAGGTATTTTTAGTTCTTAGAGATTCTCCGCCATGATCTGCGCTGATGGTCACGCAGTTGAATCACTTTGGTCCCACACACATTTGTGGTAATTTGTAAAATTGACAAAATTTTCAATATCCATCGTATAAAATCGCAAAAATTTCCGAACAAATCCGGATCGTGTCGGACGTCGCATCTATACGTGCGTACATGCACTGCTAAATCGTGTACAGTGTGCGATGTTCAATACTACTTCGAAGGTCAGGAATGTACTTGCGTATTCGTACGTATACGTACTACTCAATTTCGTACGAAAACGCATCCAGTGTGCGGCCGGCGTTAAATATGGTCATATTAAAAGCCATTAAAATACGTGCATGAGAAAACGTATAAATGTGGATGAGAGAATTCTGTGTCACTAGTGAAAAGTGTGGCACTCTTCACGAAAAACTGTGTAAAAGTATGTTAGTTGCTTTTATTTTTTATTTTGATAAATTAAAGCTTGCAGATATCGTCAATAGACGAAGGTGAAGGAAGAATGTTTTTAAAATGGAAATGTTTTATTAATTTTAGAAAATACTTACAAACATCGCCAACAGATGGCAGTAGTAAACATGATAAAATTATTATTGTTTTTTTAACAAATTTCATAAAAAATTAGAAAAACTGCCAATAGATGGTAATGATAAATACTTTTTAAAGTGGGTATGAAATACATTCTATATTATCTTCGCTGTATATATAATAAATCTTATGTGACGTTTAGTACGTTCTGAGATAAGCGAATAAAAACTGTTTTAAAAAATAATTGCAGGCTAGATTTATAAAAAATATTTTAAATAATTACTAGGCAGACCTTCCAGATGAACGGCAATGTTTTTTTAGTATATAATATGTCCATTATTTATATGAAAATTGATAAACTGATTCGTGTATCTCAGAATATACTAAACGGCACATAGGATTTATTATATATACACCAACGATATGTATATTTACTCCCTTTATATTAACTCGTGGCGTCTGCTTGCTTGCCGTCAACAAAAACTTTGGATCGATTTTTGACCCTTTTCCCGCCATCCAATCGACCTGAAACTTGGCAAGCAGACTCGTGGCGACGATCAAGAAGATCTATCAAATTTTCGTTAAAAAAATTAATAATTACAGTATAATTTCGGATTTTTAGAAATTTTGTTGTTTTTTTCAAATTGGAATCATTAGAAAAGTTTGATTACGGCGGCCCGATATCGTCGCGGAATATTGTCTAAATTTGAATTACTCCGTCGGTATGCATAATAGGTACTTCACTACGAATATCTAAACTGACTGACGAATGTTTTTAGAACTTAATCTTCAAAGCATGAAGTGTCTTATCAAAGCTCAAAACATCTGACATTTTAGAAATATATTAAATTACTGTAAGTTTAGTGTTATGTTATATGTTTTAATTCGTCTTTAATTGTTGTTATATTTTACAAAGGAAGGGAGTATAATAAAAACTTGGATTTTATGGGTTACTTTTTTTTATATGTTTAGTGGAAAGAGTGGAATTCTAAATGTGTTGGTTGATGTAGGTACATGGCAACACATTTGTAACATGTCGCCTCAAGAGCCATAGATAAGATAATATATAATATATTAAGAGCTCTGCATCTCGGACAACTTGATGTCGGCCTCCACTGCTAGGAGTTCAGTGAACGGGCATTTGCGGCGGCAGGCCCAAAGGCGTGGAACTTGAGGTAAGCTGGAGCTTATAGTGTGGACGTGCCCATGAGCAGAAGCGGCTCGACCAATCAAAGGTCAAGAGCCGCAGCGAAGAACGAACCGGCGCCCATTCAGACTTCACAGCGCCTCTCTATTTCTCCTTCGACCGAAGAACCGTTTGCACGCATTTGTCTTTGTAACCTCAACTAATTTGTTACATTTATATTGTAATCACAATCATATTTATCTTGAATTAACCGAAATACACACGACTTCGCCAACGTGTTAAATTAATTCTGCGGGTTGTCTCAGCTAGTTGCAAAAATCTCTCGGGAGAGTCTTCCTCGTTCAATTTTTTAAAGAAAATATTGTTTACATATTTGAAATATCAACAGTGAAGGAGATAAGCGACATCAAAGTTTGCATTTTTTTCAATATTCCTGTTTTATCCTCTGTAAAACTTTGGAGTACACGAAAGTAATTTGTATCGTGTATTAAAAATTCATTCGCTTCGATACAAGTCAAATAATTTTTTTTTTTTTGCTTGGTTTTAATTATTTTATTTGACATATATCAAAGCGAATGAATTTTTCATATTCGATATACCTACTCATAGATTACTACATGATAGACTAATGTATTTTTCAGAAATATTTTTAAAAAATAAAAAATACCGCATTCAAAAGAATGTGCGCAAAAAATATGTGTGTTTTTACGATGCAAAAAATGAACACATAAGAAGTTTTTCTAGTATGTAAGTAACCTTTTTTACACTAAAAAATATATATTTATTTGGAATATCACATTGAGGCTTGCAATACGGGCTTTCCAGGCAACTTTCCCCGCTTTCTTTTTACCAGACAAAGCTAGGGAATGGTCTTTTGATTGTGGTCGACCTATAACTACAAGACACCTGAAGACGGTCCTGTTCAGGGCCTAAACAATCGTCGAGCCGTGTGACTGTGGATAAGGCGAGAATTGTGTCGGGACAGAAGAGTATGGCGCTCCATCCTCTCTGTCTACCCGCGCGACGTGATGGTAAGTAGGTCAGCTAGTTAGCCGACACCCTTCTTCCTCTTCTTCAACTTTATTTAGACTCAAGAGCCTGTTTGTGCGGGAGTTTCCTCTTGTGACGCTGGATTCCAGCTAACTCTCCAAGGCTTCTGGGGTCTCCCTGGTGGACGCGGTCCATCTGGTACGCCATGCAGAGCTATGTGTGGTAATCTTGTTGTGATCATTGCTACCAGTATCGGCGACGCTGTCGTCCCCATCTTGAACTTCGCAGACCCTCTGGATTGCAGTATTCCTCACGCGATCATGCAGAGTATACCCAGCAACAGCACCAAGCGTGGAAAATCTGTGACGGCCGTCAGAGCGCAATATCACATTCGTGAATTATGGTGCACTAAGGCCGGGCAACGACCTAGATTGTGAGCGACGTGAGTGTCGTGTTCTCTCCGGGTTTAGATCCCCGTAATTAAGTCTAATTACGATCGACACGAATGATTTACACGCAGTTGCTGAAGAGCTGCAGCCATAATTCTGAGGAGAGAGTGCAGAACATGTCCGGGGAATTCAGGAAATGATACTGCATCTCGTGTACGAGCGAAATTTGCATTTAATGGTTAATGAAGAGATCACATTTTTAGCTGTATTTTTTACGAATATTATTTCTTAAATTAATTAATTAAAGAAAAATTTTAATTTTTTTAAAAGAATAGAGATGTGAACACGGAATACGCGTCGCATGAATATTATTACTATTTTCAAAATAAGCTAAAAGCTTGTGCTATAGACGTACCACTATAACTAGGCGTGCGAGGGAGGGCGTCGCTGTCGCGTAACAGAAGTTGTCAGGGTGTAAATTTATTACACAATACATAATGTACATACGTACATAATGTACCGGTGACCGGTGTCGTATTAAATACAGAAATTTGGTCGGGCAGCACTAAAGAAACCATGCAGTAATGGCGGCCGTTCTACTGTCAAACTGTCAGACGGTAATATCGGTCCATTATTCGCTTTTCAGCTTCGCAAAACTTTAATACTTCATTGGCGCATGTTCTTGCACCATCCCGGACTGTTTAGGATGTTTTGGACACAATAATTGAGTGTATATTGGTAATCAAGATGCCACAGCTCGCGCTCAAAGACGAGAATGAACTGAATGACAGGGCGAGGGGTTACCGCCGGGTGCGGGGGTGGCGGGTTTTAGTTCCAAATTCGCCGCACGCCAAGTTACGTTGGGCAAGCAATATGAATACAGTACTAACTTACTGATGTCCTGAAATGAGGTTCGAACCAAGGACCACCAGGTGACAAGGTGGGCATCATGACCACTACACCAGAAAGCTACTCAAATTTCATTTATTATCAAGATTTCTTAATTTTTAGGGCCTCTAAATTGTCTAACATTAGTATCTATCATAGTTTACCCTGAAAAAGGAACAGGGGTTCGGAAACTGGTCGGTGATATCAAAAACAAAGTGGTTTATACCAATTTGTGTTAAGTTTAGTATTTTCTTAGTTTACTTTTTACAAAGTGTTTCTAAAAATAAATTTTTTGTCCAATTTTCGTGGTACGTATGCAACACTAGCTGTATCAAATGGAAAAATAAATATGTAATCCTTTCTATAATTTATGTTTTGTGTTTGAGTTTTACCAACAAAAATAAAATATGCAACATTTTTTCGAATGGTGTTTTAACTTCACGATTTAACAAAAATTTAAAGTGCCAATGCAATAAACAGTAGGTACCTACATTAAATTTTAAACTTGATAAATATGTCTTAAATTCTGTTTTTACTTCCTTTCTTTTCTTAACTCGTGGCGTCTGCTTGCTTGTTTTCTTGACGAAGAAACTTTGGATCGTTTTTTAACCCTTTTCCCGTGATCAAATCGAGCTGAAACTTTGCAAGCAGACTCTTGGCGACGATCAAGAAGATCTTTCAAATTTTCGTTATAAAATTAATAATTATAATATAATTTTGGATTGTTAGAAATTTTAATGTTTTTTGCAAATTGGAATCATTACAAATGTTTGATTACTACTAACGGCGCCGGCGGCCCGACAACGTCACGGAATATTTAAAATTTGTATTACTCCGTCGGTAGGTATAATAGGTACTTCACTACGAATTTCGAAAATTTATGATAATTAGTTCACAGATGACAGCACACTTAAATAATAAAGAGATATTTTTAGAGATTTCTGACATAGATATTTGTCTAGACATGTTTCATTTTCAGTCAATCAATTATTTAATTACATGATGGTAAACTTAATTTACAAAGAAAGGGAGTAAAATAAAAACTTGGTTTTTATGGGTTAGTTTTTTTATACAAAATAAATTTCGATAAATTATGGCGAACTATGTTAGATTTAGATTTACTCATCATTAGATCATTAGATTTACTCATCATAACAATCATTCATCATAATCGCTTTTATATATAACTATCTGCGCCCGTGGCTTCGCACGCGTAGATTTCTGAAACTTTTAGTCATATTTTATCAATTTGCGTATTAACGTATTTAGATATATGTCGTTACAGATTTTTTTATAGAACTTTTTGAGTTCTACAACTTCTCTATAGAACGTATTTAAATATCTCTTACCGTTAAGGCAGCGTTCGTAAAAAAGGCATCGCTCGACCATTTTTTCGTCGACTTTAGTTGTAAAATAGGTCACCACGAAAAGTCCTCTTATTTTAACGGGATAATATATAGCCTATGTCCACTCTGAAAGTCCTTTCTAAATATTGGTAAAAGAATTTTTTAAATCGGATGAGTAGTTTTGGAGATTACCTCCCACATCCAAACTTACAAACTTTACCTCTTTATATATTAGTATGTATAGATAAATATTTCATAAAATAATTACTAATATTTGTGTTATAAGATCATATAATCAGGAAGAATCACGCATGATCGAAATCTCTCGAACGGTCCACACGATTATGGAATCGACTGGGCTATTCCCGTAGTCATTGGAAGTCTGGAGAGTACTGGAATCAACGTGTCTGAATAAAGGGCGAGCACGCGCGTGGCGAGTTAGTTATTTTGTTGACAGAGGGCTAACACTGTAAAAGCGTGATCTTGCGGCGACTCAGAGTGTTGCTAGCGCGTGTGTGAAAGTACCCACCGACAAGCGAGAAGTATTCTATTGCGAACCTAAGCGATTTAAGCAACGTACATGAGAGACAAATTGTTCGGGAGTGATTATTATTGGGAATCATGGAATTTAGTGTAAATTTAGGAATAGTACGCTGATTAAATTCGTGTCCAATGACTTTAATTAATTTAATAAATTAAACTAATAAAACATTAATTAATTTTAGTGTTTCATTTGCCTCCTACAGCCACGATTTCGTGACGCTATTTTAAAAGTTGTTAAAAATCAGTTTGCGTTACACACGTCTATCTATTTCTTCGACTTACGGAGATTTTTAGTCTACCGGTTTAGAGACGTAGCCTTCTCTTCATCAGGTCTACAACTACACTAGCGTGTAAATACTACTTTACACCACAACCATAGTATTATTTACACACTAATATAAATATCACACGTGCGTGTTAATCTAATCAAAGGTTAACATCCACTAAGTTTCCTACCAAAAAGAGATCAAGTATTTTAGGAGTGGGGGGGGGGGGTGAGACGAACACCGAACGTCTCGTTTATTTTATTTTTTTATTTTCATCTGTCGGGATAACAATCTTAAGATCCCGATAGTACTGTTTTTGGAATACGGCCGAATATTTCAAGGTTTGATGCCATAACTGTAACTGTAAGGTCTCGTTCAGACACGAGAGAATCGTCGATTGCAAATCGCGCGTTTCAAAACGCGAATAATAAACGTCAGTTTGACAGCTCCGGTGCCGTTCTCCATCTTTGAATATCAGAGATATATTCGCTCATTACTTTGTTAACGACGGCCGTGTTCCATGGCAAGACTCAAAAATATCATTCTGTCAGTTCATTTTTGGTGAATAAATACCTACTTACCTTAAATACTCTTTTTTTTCACCATTTCCAAATATCTCCACCAACTCGTGCCAATCTTGGTTCTTGGCAATTTTATTTGAGTAATCCACACATTGAAGATCCCATATCGCAGGACTTTTCTCCACTTCATCATTAAAAAGTTCAGTGTCCAAGCGATCCATAACGAGCTCACAGGCGCCGGGCGATTTGATTTACCGCGCGGTTATGTCTGAACGATTACATACAAACCTACATAAAGAAGACCCGCGCGGATCCCACGCGATTCTGAAACCGCGCGGTTACCGCTGTGTCTGAACAAGCTAGCAGTCGCTGGCTACTAAGTACTCCAGTAGGTTTCATAGAATCCAGAGAAATTTCCTTGAGTAGTGACAGGTCAGTGGGATATTGCTGCCTTTGCTTGTACACCCCTTAATTTATTCATGTACTTTTTTTATTTATTTTTTATTTAAAATATAATAAAAAACCTGAAAAGGTTTATGGATAACATTTTTTACATGATATAGGAATATACTAATAATATTAGGTCCTTACATATGAAATTGGCGTTTTGCCGTACTGGCAAATTTGATCTCAAATATCTTCTCTTTGGTTAGGAATTCCAAATCCAAATTTATACAGCTATTTACTCATGTATTTGTGTTTTGAAAATTATAATTCATTTGTTTTTTCCTCAATTTTTTTTTCTTTGCGTCACTCAGTTTACAAAGTGAAAAACTTAAAATATCGCGTGATTTACGAGTACGAGTTCCACCGTGGCACCAGTGCTGCAGAAACGGCTCGAAGGATTAATGATGTGTATGGCGACGGTGCCGCAAAAGAAAACACAGTGCGTTTTTGGTTCCAACGTTTTCGTTCTGGAAATTTAGACCTGCAGAACAAGCCCCGTGGACGGCCGGAGACCAAAGTTGATAATGAAGAATTGAAGGCTATTGTGGAAGCGGATCCATCGCAAACCACATCCGAGTTAGCTGCAGGCTGCGGTGTTAGTGATAAAACTGTTTTAATCCACTTGAAGCAAATTGGTAAGGTGAAAAAGCTTGAAAGGTGGGTACCTCACGAATTGCGTGAAGCAAATCAACAAACGCGCGTTGACTGCTGCGTTGCATTACTCAACCGGCACAATAATGAAGGGATTTTAAATCGAATCATTACCTGTGATGAAAAGTGGATCCTGTACGATAATCGGAAGTGCTCATCGCAATGGCTGAACCCTGCCGAACCAGCCAAACCATGCCCCAAGCGAAAATTGACTCCAAAAACGTTACTTGTGAGCGTTTGGTGGACTAGTGCTGGTGTCGTTCACTACAGCTTTCTTAAATCTGGCCAGACGATTACGGCAGATGTCTATTGTCAGCAACTGCAAACCATGATGGAAAAGCTAGCTGCTAAACAACCGAGGCTGGTTAATCGCTCTAGGCCACTGCTGCTTCATGATAACGCTAGACCACACACTGCACAACAGACGGCTACCAAATTAGAGGAGCTTCAATTGGAATGTCTAAGACATCCACCGTACTCTCCGGACCTTGCCCCAACAGATTACCATTTTTTTCGAAATTTGGATAACTTCTTGCAAAGGAAAAAATTCAACTCCGATGGGGCAGTCCAAACCGCCTTCAAAGATTTTATTGATTCCCGTCCGAATGGTTTTTTTAGTAAAGGGATCGATGAACTACCTATGAGATGGCAAAAGTGCATAGATAGCAATGGTACATACTTTGATTAAATAAATATATTATAATAAAAAAAATCGGCCTTATGTTCCTCCTATACTTAACGCCAATTTCATATGTAAGGACCTAATATAATTTAGATACAAAATCATTTTTTATAATTGGCCGAGTTTTAGCATTTTTGTCACATCTGTTTTGAATTTATCAATAGTCAATTGTTTGGTCTGTTGTGGCAGGTCGTTGTATAGTTTTAATCCGTTGCAAATTAGTCGGGATTGTCCTGTTTTTGTTTTGGCGTGTGTTATGTCATAGTTTTGTTGTTTGTTTTTTTTGTATATTTTATGTAATTTTATGTCTTCGTCTTGTATTTCGCCGTTTGCTATTGCTTTACATTTGCATTTACTCCCTTCTTTTAACTCGTAGCGTCTGTGATTTGCTGTCTGCTGGAAAAACTTTGTATCGATTTTTAACCCTGTTCCCGTGATCCAATCGAGCTGAAACTTTGCAGGCAGACTCGTGGCGACGATAAAAGTCATCTAACAAAATTTCGCTTAAAAGTAGTATAATATTGGATTTTTCGTTTTTTTTTTTTTTTAAATTGGAATCAATACAATTGAGTAATGACCCCGACGCGTGTAGACAGGCACGAAACCCGATTCAATGAGTTAGTTTTTTAAAGCATTAAGATGTGTTTTTTCGAACTGAAGAATTTTGATGAAGATCAGTAATATTAGCCCACTGGGAAAGTGCGCCGCGACAAGTACAATTTCTACACGGTGGGTGGAAATCGATCCCGATCGCGAGCACCAAGACGCCATCATGCGCGGCCAGCCGTGAATAATCGAATGAATGAATAATTAACGAGACCGGAGGCCGCACAAGAGCGGAAGGTATTTATAGCCGTGCCTGTGTGCGGCGAGGCTGCCAGCAGAAACAGCGTAACCGACAAAAAACTAAATATTAATTAATAATATAAGTAAAACAATTTTTTTATGTACGTTCTTAGAACACATTTACTGTATTTTTGTCTACAGAGGTTATAAAAAAGTAACCCATAAAAACCAAAGACGAATTTAAACATATAACATAACACTAAACTTACAGTAATTTAATATATTTCTTAAATGTCAGATGTTTTGAGCTTTGATAAGACACTTCATGCTTTGAAGATTAAATTCTAAGAACATTTGTCAGTCAATTTAGATTTTCGACATTCGCAGTGAAGTACCTATTGTGTATACCGACGGAGTAATTCAAATTTAGAAAATATTCGCTGTAATCAATCATTTCTAATGATTCCAATTTGAAAACACCAATAAAATTTCAAAAAATCCGAAATTGTACTATAATTATTTATTTTTTTTAACGAAAATTTGAAAGACTTCTTGATCGTCGCCACGAGTCTACTTGCCAAGTTTCAGCTCGATTGGATCACGGGAAAAGGGTTGAAAATCGATCCAAAGTTTTTTCGACGGCAAGCCGGCAAGCAAGCAGACGCTACGAATTAAAAGAAAGGAAGTAAAAACGCTATAAACAGCAAAAATAGATATATAATATCGCAATGTTTTTATATTTATTTTTGATACTTATTACATATACATAGATACATATGCCAAACTGCACAGCAGTTTTACGGCACTCTACCTACTCTATAAATCGAGTATTGCATGATTTTTACAAGTGATACATGATAATTATAAATTAATATAAGATTAAGATTATTACGAGGCACATTTGAAAGAAAAATCTTACGCCAAATATATGGACCATTAATGACGGTCAAACATGGCGAAAAAGATACAACACCGAACTCTATGATCTTTACCAGGACGTCAGCGTAGTCGTAGATTAACAGATTGCGCTGGCTGGGACATCTACACCGCATGGGTGATCTGGAACCCACAAAAAGGGTGTTGTTTAATGACCCAATGGGAAGAAGAAGTGTCGGAAGTTAGATGTCTGAACTGCGGTGGCTAGATGGTGTCGTTGCGGACTGGGGTAGCAAAACTGGAAGATGGCAGCCAGCGACAGAGCAGCGTGGAGGACTTTCTTGGAGGCAGCTAGGACCCACCAAGGGTTGTAACGCTGAGGATGGATGGATGGATAAGATTAGGTACATAGCTTTAATATATATATTTTTAACTTTTTTTTTGAAGCCAATGGAGTTTTTTTGTCTTGCATCATCTCAAAGAATTTTTTATCTAATTTATTAAAGATTTTTGGCACAATATATTCTCTTTTTCTTTCACCATACACGTTGTTTGTGATTAGTATTCTCATTGTTCGTCCTGTCGATCTAGTTGTATAGTTATGGTGCGTGTCAGTGTGTATATTAATATTATTTATCATTTCTTCTAGAATTATATTAAATTTTACTTTTTGGTCAATTGGTAATATTTTGCATACTTTGAATATTTTATTATAATCATCCTTGTACATACATTTAGTTCTATTATAAGTTTTAGGAATCTTAATTGTAACTGTTTGATTTAATCAGTGTATGTTTTATAGGTAAGGGTTACGTTTATGATAATTTTTACAGCGCTTTATTGCGATGAAAGACGCTTCAAGGGCGCTTTACAGGTGCGACATTCTAAAAAAACGAGCTTTTAGGCTCTTCTTGAAGAGTTCCTGGTTCTCCATAGATCGCAACACTGGAGGCAGCTGATTCCACATAGCTGGGCCCGCAAAGCTGAAAGCACGTTCCGCAGACTTGGTGGCTCCAGGTCTCCTTGGTAATACCAGCCTGCAGAGTGCCTCCGGTTCAGCTTCGCGCAACGTGAGCCGTCGTCTTCTAGTGGTACTGTCCGTGATACAAAGGTCCATCAAATATTGCGGTGCGTCTCTTTGACGACTTTTGTACACCATCAGAGAGAGTTTTAAATTTATCCGCTCCGGCAGGCGAAGTCATGTAGCTGCTCCAGCAGTTAGGATATCCGCAAAGATGATCTCCGCAATCAAGCACTTTGAGTTCACAATTTAGATAAAATCAGTATTATGAAAAATGTTGGTTACTGTGCTGTGGTAGGAAGCCTCGATGTGATGTGAGGTATATGTGTGTGAGTGTACATGCAACAATAATCGATCGTAGTAGGAAGTTCGATGGAACGTAAATAATATACAGGGAGTCTCGAAAACATTAAATTTATATTAAGAATTTAACGAGAATTATTCTAAAAGAGAAATAATTAGGTACACTTATTCTAGACGGAACAGAATAATCCCGAATCCCTGGAATTGAATCAGATCGAATGACATCAAATATCTGATGGCTTCATCTTCTCGTGTTAGATCTCTCAATGGCCTTGTTACCATTTATTGTACCTTTCTGGCCGAAGTTTCGGATCCCATTGCAGGGTCCAACATCAGGTGATGTGTTGTACTATGTGTTAATAATGTTATGGTCAAACTGTAATGATAGTTCAACGTTTTACAAAAAAATAAGTCAGAAATATTGAGAAAAAAATGCAAACTTTGATGTCACATATCTCCATAACTTTTGATATTAGGTCATGATAGCTTGAACATTTTCGACTCATAATCATGGCAGGAGGTTATTAATGTTTTACAAATAACCCTGTATGTCTTCCTAGCTCCCAAAAAATTCAACATTCTAAACACAAAAATAAAAACTTGTTGCCCTAGTCTCGCATATTTTTCTTCAAAAGTGAAATTCTGGCTCCATGAAAGGAAAGTAAGAATGCACAAAACCTGTTAAAAGTCAATATGTAACCAAAATTTGAAAAATACTAGAACCTAAGTATATGAACATTTACTTTAAACTTATCAACTACTTTTGTTTATTTATTTTATTCACTTTTATTGGTCTATAATATAGAATTAACACCATTATTAAATTTGTTAACAATTATTTATTATTATTACTTATTTATTGGTACTATTATTTATTCATATATTAGCTACTTTATCTTGATAACATAAGATAAAAATGAACAAAGATAACCAAACAGCAGAATTGCCAAGACGAATAGGAATGAGCTGCGCTGCTTTTGGCAAACTCAAACATTTCTTCGAGAACAAAGAGATTCCAATTAGCCTTAAAAGAAAAGCCTTTGAATCATGCGTACTGCCATGGAGAGATCCATGCTTGGAGTAAGCCTAAGAGAATTAGAAATTACAAAATTAGAATTACAGAACTAGAGAAGTGGATATCATGGATTGTGTAGCGAAAATGGTAATGGGTAGGGCATGTTGCAAGGCAGTATGCTACAAGATGGCCTCCCAGAGTTCTGAAATGGAGACCTTGGGAGAGTAAAAGAGGCTTCGGAAGACCTCAAAAGAGATGGGCCGATGAAATAGCCGCTGTGGGAGGAAAGAAATGACTACAATTAGCAAACAACAAGGAAGGATGGAAAGGGAAGGAAGAGGCCTATATCCAGCAGTGGAGAGACGAATGCTGATGAAGAAAAAGAAGAAGAGCTACTTTATATAAATAGTAAATATTCTTGAACATGTACTACTGGAAGAGCACTATCTGCATATGTCTATATACAATAAATTACTAGTGTAGCAGGCAGGGCGTCAAATTTTTACTTTGCTGCCAAGACTCTCAGCAACAATGAAGCATGTTTATATAATTTTGTAAACACTATAAAAAGTTGTCACCTATGAATGTGAAATAAATCTATCTATCTTTCTATATTCCCAGCTTTTCTGGATAGTTTAAATAACAATCTTAGTATTTTAAGGCCCGGTTACGCCATTTAAAGTAAAAGTAAAAAAAGGTACTCGAGTAACTTTTTTTAACTAAAACAGATTGCGCCATTGATGGTAAAAATATTTTACTCGCCGAATTACATACATAAGTAATTTTTTTTTACTCTCCAATATCGGTGGGTAAAGATAAAAACGTTGGTAAAAAATGGCCATCCTCTCACAGCTGATTTGAGAATGTGACATTTGTCCATATAGGTACTTGTCATTTGAGTTTTGTCACTGTCATTGTCGTATTGAAATTTTAAACATTAAAATGAATCTTTTAATTTGGCGTTATTTTAGTGATGGTTTGACGTTTGTTTGGTTTGTTTCATATAATGGAGTGGTTTGTTTGAACCGCAAAAGTACGTATTGCCAGTATTTGAGTTTTATTCCGCTTGGCACCCTATTAGCCTTACTATTGGTTTGACAGTGGTAAAAAAGGACCTATTCTAGTGTAATGCTAGTGATTCGGATGAATTTCATTACACAGAAAAAGTATATTGCTTTCAAAATTCCGTAAATCAATTGCAGAGGTCTCATTAGCGACATTAACGATATTAAAAATAATTAGCGACATCTGTGGGAATTTAAGAGGAATGAAAATGCTTGGGTACAGGCTGCGTGGAATATACAACTTCCAAAAAATTAGTAGACACGGTGTATTCAATCATGGATGGAAATGGCGAACGTTACATTGTGGAAAGCGATCACTTAAGCCAACCATACGATAGGTCGTAAAACACTTCTATACCTACTTTCCCATAAAATACAGCTTCGTCTCTGTGAGACATCTATAATATACCTTAATCGTAAAAAAGACGTTTGTGCAACCCGAAATCGAGTTTACTCTCGGCCGATGGTAAAAAAAGTCACTCGAGTTAATTTAACTCGAGTAAAATCTACTTCAGATGGCGCAACCGGGCCTAAGAATACTGACGAATATCTGTTTCGCGGAATCTTCAGTAATGTACAGCTTTTTTGCTCGTGCGCGCCACACGCCACTGGTCAGCAACCGCCAGTTCCAGGTCGTCTCTCCTCCCTCCGTGGCCCGCGAGATGGCCGCACGACGATAGCGTGATCTATGAATGCAAAACATACTTTGCGATGCTCTGGTGGGCTCAATTAGGCCTCGATACCAGCCACGGTCGGGCGCCCAGCGCCGTGCAGAGCGGATCAGCTTGATGGAGCATGGTTGCCCGCTGCTGAGGAACCATGTTCTGCAGGAAACCACGGAGCTGGAGACACCCTCACTGCAGACGATGGTTGAAATCGAAAGGAATCGTCTGCAAGCCGCGACCGTAACAAGCGAAGTATCTACCGCAGGTCGATATTTGAAAATATTCGATTTGTTATCTGTAGGTCGACCACAATCAAAAAACCATTTCTAAACCAAAAAAATAGAGCATGTTGTACGCAATTGTATATTTAAAAAAAAAGCGAAATTAAATATTCATCGAAATTAAATTTTAAAAACAATGGTCATTACACATTATCGAAGTTCGAATAGTTTACATAAATCTAGAATCAACTGGACTATTCTCGAAGAAACTATAATCACTAGAAATATGGAGAAACCGATCGAACATTCGCGAAACAACATTTACAATATAAAAGCAAAGGCAAGTGAGTTATTCTTTGACAACGAGCTAACGCCATAGAAAGCGAAACCACAAAAAAGTAGTAGACACGAGTAAAGTGATGCGGTGGGTACTTACGTGGGAATCGACGTAAATTAGTGCGAACCCATGTGCAATTTTTAGTGACAATTAGTGTGAATTAAAGAACGGTTCTCCGACAAAATAAATAAAAATCATAATTGTTTTTAGTGTTTCATTTGCCTCCCACAGCCACGAACCCGTGACAATATGTACGTTTTTCTATGCGCCATTTTAATTTGCTTACACTATTAAAGCATTATATGATTATTAATAAAGTGCTATCATTTTTGTTATCCAACACATTAAATCGCTTCGGTGAAATCGTCAAATGCATGGCAATATTGGCATTCTATTTTGCATACATGACTGCAGATATTACTCCACTCAATATTAATGATTGACGACACCTTTTCCTTGACCAATTTATCGACGGAACTCATCGTCATGTCGACATTTATAGCCCATTTATGACTGACCAATTTTTTTCTGCGGTGAATTCCTTGAAAACACTTTTATGTAAACATATTAGCCGACATTGTACTTCATGGTGGCTTCAAATATGATTTTTCGTTAACAAACAAGCGTGCTCACTCCGAGAGTTCTATACGTACTAAAAGGTTTATTGCTAGTCCGTTGCTATGGTTACGAAATGTTTTTAACAAATCAACGATTCGATTTCTACGCTGGATGCATATTACAGGTGCATGTAAGTACCTACAGGTGCATGTAAGTTTTAGGATTTTTGAAATTTCTGATGAAACAAAGTATATATAAATCCTGTCATGCTTTGGCTTTACTAATTATGTTTTCTATGTGAATATGGAAGCGAAGATGGGTATCAAAGGTTATTAACATCTAGGTCTTTTATTGTATCAACCGAATGAAGATCGTTACCACCGATATGGAACTGGTGAACATATTTATGATATTATTTTTTGTAAAACTAGTTGATTTGCATTTGGTATAGCCTAGAAATAGTTTATTTGTGATACAATAATCATAAAAGTTGTTTAAGTCGCTTCGGAGGTTGTCGCAATCGACAAACTGGAGATTTTTGAGTAAAGTTTTAATTCGTCAGCAAAGAGTAAGAATGAAGCAAATTGAAAGCACTTAGAAACATCGTTAATGAATAATGTAAAAAGGAAGGTCTTTGGATTGATCCTTGCGGGACACCAAAAGTTATTTAGATCCACTTTGAACGATAACCATTGATAGGGACACATTGTTTTCTATTGGATATACAGTGAAGGAGACCCACCATACACCCTGGGCCGTGTTATACGCAGAGCGTCCATATTGGCCCAGCACGTTCGCCGCCTAGTTGGCATTATTTTAATGCTAAACGCAGCCTCCTCGCCAGGCCGCAGGCAGGGCAGCACGCACCCCTGCGACCTGGAGAGTCGGTCGCCCAAACCCTTCACTGTCCGAGCGTCTTCATTTAGAAAAATTTTATACAATAATATGACAAAGGCAATAATAAACGTAGATAAATAAAGTCAGCTGGTGATCATCCCCCCCCGTAGGGAAAAAAACAACACAAAAACAAAATGAATATGTTTTCATAATTATCAAATCAAACAAACCTAAACAAACCTTTCAAATCAAATCAAATCAAAAGCACAGAAAGGGGTTCTCTTGCGGCCGAAGAAGTCGGCACCAGCCATTCTAGCTCCAGTGTACCAGGAGCAAGTATACAAAACAAGATAATATACCGTAATTTAAAACTATTGGATATACAGGAGGCGAACCAGCGATACAGGTTACCTTTAATACCATTTAAAGCGATCTTTTTGAGGAGGATATCGTGATCTACTTTGAAAGCCTTTTTATTTGTTTGTTTATGTGTTAGTTTTGGCATTCTTATCTGAAACTCTACGCGGGTATTTTCTTGTTCGGATAGTTGCGCTCTAGGATCCTGAAAAATTAAAATTATCTTACTCTAACGTCCCCCAACGCCTGGAGCGAATTTGGCATATTTTTTTATACTTAGTCACCAAGCAAGATGAACATTGAACACGAACAGCTAATAAATAATAAGGATTAATTAATTCCTGATTAACGTATTGAATTTCACAAATACGGCGAAGCCACATTAGTTAAGTCAGCCTCTTTACGATAGAAAACACAATGAAATTAACAAGAATGTAAAGAGAAAATAGAAGTAATAAACAGAAAAAGTGAAATTGCAAGATTATTAAAAGAAAACAAAGAAAGACCAATGTAGGGCAGCATGGTCAAGGGTACATCAGGACCACTGAGCAGGACCCCTCAGGATTTCCCAACGGGTCACCCAAATTCCCACGAACACTTTAAAAAGTCTGAAGTTATCCTCACAACTCACAAGGTCGGCATTTGTAAGACGCCGACCTGTTCCATGTGGCCCATTTATGCCCTCAATCAAAGCTTCTCTTGCATCCCTCATCAAAGAACAGTCCCACAGGATATGTCCCGGAGTCTGGGCCACACGAGCACAGACGCACCAAGGGTGGGTGGAGAGCCCAAGATCATGTAACTTAGATCTGAACTCTCCATGACCCGTCAGCAGCTGTACTGTGTGGTGGTTCAGTGTGGGGAAATACCCTTCGGAATCCTTTCTTTCTTTCACCGCCACCCTCGGGAAGAAGCTGTGGGTCCACCTCCCGGTGGTAGCGGCATCCCATCTTTCTTGCCAAACTTCGATCGTGATCCGTCTAATCCTTCTGTCCAACTCCTGGAACCGCTCGTTTTCCAGGCGCCTGAGAGTCCTAAAACGAAACAGTACTGTACGCTCATATTAATGACTATTGCCTGCCCAACATAAATTGGCGTGCGGCGAGTTTGGAACTAAAACCCGCCCCGCCCGCACCCGGCGGTAACCCCTCGCCCTGTCATTCAGTTCATTCTCGTCTTTGAGCGCGAGCTGTGACATCTTGATTACCAATATACACTAAATTATTATGTCCAAAACATCCTAAACAGTCCGGGATGGTGCAAGAATAATTGCCAATGAAGTATTAAAGTTTTGCGAAGCTGAAAAAGCGAATAACGGACCGATATTACCGTCTGACAGTTTGACAGATAGAGCGGCCGCCGGGGAGCGCGCTGTTACCCGACCAAATTTCTATTGAAGGCTCTGACACTGGTCACCGGACATTCAGTACATTATGTATTGTGTAGTAAATTTTCACCCTGGCAACTTCTGTTACGCGACAGTGACGCCCTCCTTCGCACGCCAAGTTATAGTGGTACGTCAATAGCTGTGCGATAAGCATTTATGTCTCCAGGGACTTATTTATACAACTTTTTGAGTTCTACAACTTCTCTATAGAAAGTATTTAAATATCTCTTACCGTTAAGACAGCGTTCGTAAAAAACGCATCGCTCGACAATTTTTTCGTTGACTTTAGTTGTAAAATAGGTCACCACGAAAAGCCCCCTTATTTTAACGCGATAATATATAGCCTATGTCCACCTTGAAAGTCCATTCTAAATATTGGTGAAAGAATTTTTGAAATCGGATGAGTAGTTTCGGACATCCTCCTACATCCAAACTTACAAACTTTACCTCTTTATATATTAGTATAGATTTTCAGACGCTTTTCGAGGGTCATTTCTTCCACAAGACCCTGTGACAATAAACAATCATGTCGTTTACGTTATAGTGACAATTAGTGAATTTAATATACTTTATTCGGGTCACAATTTAGCTGTATTGCCCGATATCTTATATTTTTCTTTGTATTTAGACATTTTTTACTTGTATTAACAGTAATTTTTTTATTTTTTTTACAAATAGACCGTCAACAGGTCATCAATGACCCTAATATATGGTCCTAGAGTGACAATAGAGTACAAGGTCTGAACATTTTGTATATTATATAATTACACAATACACTTTTTGCGATTTATTAATAAAATAATCTAAGAGTGCGTAGATTGTTAGAAACCACTAAATCCACAAAAAGTTACGTGTACAATGGCCCAAGAAATAGGATTGCCAATCTGGTGAATAGCCACTGTGTTGATATCAACTTCTTCGAGGAATCATTCTCATCAGCGGCAAAAAGATTGTTATCACAGTATTAAAATTACCCTCAACCCTATATGATTATACCATGTTATTACTATGCTAGTATTGTTTTTTTATATATGTGCAATTTTTCTAATCCATTCATTTAAGTCTATTATTTTTGTAAAATCAATGTATATAGCCGATTGGCGTATGAATAAATAAATAAATAAATAAATAAATAAATAAATAAATAAATAAATAAATAAATAAAATAAATAATGGTAAAATAAATAATAAATAATATCCGGACTAACGAAATCAATAAATACAATTTTAGGAATGAGTTCCAGATTTTATAAGTTTTTACACAATACGTGATACACTTTTCAACATAAATAAAAAGTAAAGATTGCATAAATGCTAGAATGAATTGTAAATAATATTCAGAAAAAATAAATAGATATCGGAAAAAGTTCTAAATAGCAAGTTTTTACATAATACACAATACACTTTTAATAAATAAATAACACATTAATGATAAATAAATTGTAAATAATATTCAGTATAATATACCTGCTATTATAGTGTATACATCTAGAGAAAATATTTCAGGTTTGATACTATAACGTAAGTCTGACGGTCATTAGCTCCTTACAATTACATTACATTACCGTACCCAATTATAATATGTAGTTATACAGGGTGTACCATAGCTAGCAGCAGAAACTTGGCCGGTAGATTCCTGCCTTTGTTATGAGTATAAAATGTTCAAGCAACCATGGAGATATGCAATATGAAAGTTTGCATTTTTTTTCAATATTTCTGACTTATTTTTTGCAAAATTTTGAACTGTCATTACGGTAACTTATATCGATTATGAAAAATTCATTTGCTTCAATACAACAAAAATAAATTAATAAAAACCTTATGAAAAAATAAAAAAAAAACAATTTTCGCAAGTTTTTATCATTTTATTTATTTTTATCATTACAAAGAGAATGATTTTTTCATTTTATATAAGTTACTGTAATGATAGTTAACCTTTTTACAAATATAAATCAGAAACATTGAAAAAAAATGCAAAGTTTGATATTGCATATCTCCATAACTATTGATATTAGGCCATGGTTGCTTGAACATTTTAGACTCATAACGTAAACAGGAATCTACCGGCAAAGTTTCTGCTACTAGCTCTGGTACACTCTGTATAGTGTATAAGCAGTTTCGATAAATCGACACCACTCGTAATTGAGTCAATTCAGTAACTAAGATAAATTATAGAAGTCCCAAAGAGAAGAGGCAATTTATATGGGAAACATATGTGGAAGTCCTTATAGGGCCACTGGGCTTATGACCTGTATGAGCTGGCTTAAGTGATCACTCTACACAATGCAACGTTCACCAATTCGGCCGTAAAAACATACACACATTATGAAATTATTGAAACTTGAATATCACGAGATCGTGGGTATAAGAAGTAAATGAAAATTTTTAAATATATTAAAATTTTATTGATTTTAACAATATTTTTATATGTATGGTCTGAGAATTCCATTACCGGGCTTATCCACCGCGGGATTATTGTTTAATTAAAACAAACGTACATGGAAGTCTTTTTTACGATGGCCCAGGGCTCGCAACGTGTATGAGCTGGCTTAAGTGATCACTCTTCACAATGCAACGTTCACCAATTCCACCATTAGAACATCCATACATTATCCACACAAAGAGTTCAGAGTCGCGATTAAGAGAGGAAAGATAAATAGTTCGCGCTGTAGAAGCAGGCGAAGAATGTGAACACCGGGGAAAGAGAGCCAGTCATCACAGAAATCTTCACATCTAGGACGATCATTTTAACTCCCTTTATATTAACTCGTGGTGTCTGCTTGCTTGCCGGCTTGCCGTCGAAAAAACTTTGGATCGATTTTTAACTTTTTCCCGTGATCCAATCGAGCTGAAACTATGCAAGCAGACTCGTGGCGACGATCAAGAAGATTTATCAAATTTTCGTTAAAAAAATTAATAATTTTTTTTTTTGAAACCCGAAAATGAGAAAGGGAGTATTGTAAACACTTGGTTTTTATGGGTTACTTTTTTTAAAATGCACAAACTGGAGTCCCGACGAAAATTATCACATCCTGCGGTGATGCGAGAGATTCTCAGAGGAGCTATTGATTTTATTTCCTTATCTGACATAAATGTGCATGTTTAACCCTACATAAGAATCCCAGAGTTCTTTAGAATAAGTCAGCATCCTAACGATGTTGATTATTTTTCTCCCATCACAAGAATGTGTCGCACAAACGATATAGTCAAAGGACGTAGCTGTGGGAGGAAAATGAAACACTTTAACTCAATTAAAGTTTTTATTGATTTCACAAAAGTTTTCTTCTTCTTCTTTTCGTGCCCTGTCCGGGAAGAAGAAGAAGAAGAACCGTTCTTACCGGACGTTGGCTATCATGTTGGCTATGAGGACTTTGTTTACTGCGGCCCGGAACAGCTCCACAGTAGACTGGCCAAACCACTGTCTCAAGTTTTTCAGCCATCAAGTCCTCCTTCTTCCAGGGCCCCGACTTCCGGCAATCTTTCCCTGCATTATGAGATGCAACATCTCGTATTTCTCTGATTTTTATTGTTTTAATAACTTATTTTTCTTTATTCATCCGAGCCATAACATCTTCATTCGTAACTCTGTCCATCCAGCTTATTTTGAGAATTCTTCTGTAGATCCACATCTCGAATGCCTCAAGTCGCCTTATCAGTTCTTCGGTAAGCGTCCATGCTTCCATTCCATAGAACAATACTGAAAACACGTAGCATCTGACCATCACAAAAGCCACTGGACACAAATCAGTCATAAATTCACAGTCACTAAATGTTTCTGGATCAATCCACACATTGATTATTATACCGTTTCTTAATTCTCACTGATTACGCTGTTTCCATCGCTTCGATTACTTTCGAGAATGTTCCGTTCAATCATTAACATTAACTTTGACACAACTGCAGTTCTTTATGTTTTAAGAGTTTACGAAAATAATCCAGTTTTTTCGAGATAGTGCTTTATTCCTCCAACACAATACATATTGTAATCTCGTAACAATATGTATTGTGCTGACCCTATCATCATTTAAAAAGTCACTTCTACACAATATCCATTTTCTTGACCTAGCTAATTTTATTTAAATTTTTCCTTGACAGGTTTTATTAAATCGCTTCATTTAGGATAAAATTATTTTACAACCAAATTTTTTTTGTCAGAAACCAAAGTTATCCAGAGATATGAGAAAAAGAAATTCAACACAACCCTAATTTATTGAATTTGACATCTCCTTCCGACGCCTAATGTCATAGTTGAATCTGCCGAATAAAATTAATAAAATCGAATTCGGAACATTTTTCATTTGTACTTCCTGTTACGCGTTTCCGTACTCGCATTCACGAAATTACTCCCATAATCCGAGCGTAAAGATGTTACACATCAGCACAATCCTCGCTGCAATATGGTATTATTGGATGGGGAGGGTCACACTCGACTACAATGAATCCCATAATAATAGACCAAAGACTAATTATTATAATAATTTTGGAAAAATCCCAAAGATTCAGAACAGAAACTTTATTTCACATATCTAAAGTTAATGCAGTTGACACAATTTATAAGAAATATTCGATATTATAAACATTTAAAGAAAAGAAAACTAACAAACGTGTCACTCGAACAGAAATAAAAATAATATAAAAATTCCTAAATATAGTGCCACAGAATTAAAAACTATTGATAATTACAATTAATTCAAGTACAAGTTAAAGTCCCACTTCAAGAATATGCAATAAATATTGCCACATCTTTTATATATCTATAATTCTCATTGTCTATTAACAAAGATTATACTACCAATTTCTCACACTAGGCGCTTACCTATTTAAAAAATTTAACATAGGAATTCTTTTGTAATTCAAATTTTTTGTTTTATTGATATATTTTTTCCTTTGTAAGTGATTATCCCTAACCACACACAAGAATCTTGATTCTTTTTGGTGAGGTATAACATATATAATAATTTGATTATTAATATATATTAGTTATCACTGTAAAATATAACAACAATTAAAGACGAATTAAAACATATAACATAACACTATACTTACAGTAATTAAATATATTTCTAAAATGTCACATGTTTTGAGCTTTGATAAGACACTTCATGCTTTGAAGATTAAATTCTTAAAACATTTGTCAGTCAATTTAGATTTTCGACATTCGTAGTGAAGTACCTATTATGTATACCGACGGAGTAATTCAAATTTAGAAAATATTCCGCGACGTTATCGGGCCGCCGTTGATTTTTAATTTCTATTATTTTATTATTTTTTAACTAAAATTTGATAGATCTTCTTGATCGTCGCCACGAGTGTACTTGCCAAGTTTCAGCTCGATTGGATCACGGGAAAAGGGTCAAAAATCGATCCAAAGTTTTTTTTGACGGCAAGCCGGCGAGCAAGCAAGCAAACGCCACGAGTTAATATAAAGCGAGTAAAAAAGAAATTATATGTATTTATCTATTAAATAAATAAATAAATATAATAAAATAAAGAACTGCGATGTCCAATCATGAGCCCACAGACTATGAAAGAGATGCAGGATTAACATTGCAGATTTTTTTTCCGTTCTGATTCTTTAAAATATATAAATAAATATATGTTCTTCCTCTTGTGTGTGTGTGTGTGTGTGTGATTATGACATCGCAGTCAGTGGTAAAATCGTGTTATGCACGGGGATATAGCATAGTCGGATGTAATTCAATAGTTTTGTTGTTGGCAACCCTGTCTCGCCCCACCTGTTACGTTCGGCGGCTCACGTTGTCAATCGCCGGGCCGCGTCATCGTTTTAATGATTTGATATTTTAAGATATATCAAATTGGTATTAAAGTCAAAAGATGAGTTTCAAAAATAGGCGTGAAGCTTTTTTATTAGCCTTTTTACCCTTCCATATAATAACGAAAAGTAGCAGAAATATAAATGTTGGTAAATTGCATATCCCTGTAGTATTTACCACAACTGCCTAGCATCATTATACATTTAGAGGTGTGAAATGGTTCAACGAATTACCTGTTGAAATGAGAATTGAAAAAACTTCGAGGCCTTTAAAAATATTTTAAAAAACCCTCAAAATTAGCTAAATTTTTATTTTATATTAAGTTATCTACTTACATAATACTTAATTGTATAAACTCTTTATCATATAATTCTTTAGAATGTTTCTTTAATAATGTGTAGATAGTTTTAAATTTAATATTATTATACTGTACACTGTTATTATCTTTGCTTAAAATTTTATTATATTTCTCTCTTTACTATATTAATTTTTTAATTGTTTGCTTATTGTTAGTTTTTCTTTTTTAATTTATAGTCCCACATAAATGTATTAATTATCGCATATTTTGTAACTTTTTTCTCTTATATACATTCATGTACTGTAAGTATATATATATATATATATATATATA